>JAJEJO010000568.1:395977-469936 GCA_020662805.1 Glaucomys volans | reverse complement strand
CGACTCTCAGCACCACAAATAAATAAATGAATAAAATAAAGGTCTTTCAATATCTAAAAAAAAAATTTTTTTTTTAAAACTAACCTTCAGATTTGCTGACCAAATAAAAACCCTCCAAGGTAAACAAAAGTTAAAAGAATTTACAAGCAGAAAGCCTGCACAACAGAACATTCTCAGCAAAATATTTCACAAGGAGGAAATTAAAAAAAAATGAAAGTCAGTAAAGGGAGGAACTACACTAAAGGAAAAGTCAATCAAAGGAGAAACCAAATCAAGTTAAAAACCAAAAAAAAAGTCAAAATGACTGGGAATACAATTCATATCTCAATAATAACCCTGAATGTTAATGGCCTAAACTCACTGATCAAGAGAAACAGACTAGCAGATGAGATTAAAAAAAAAAAAAAAAAAAAAAAAAGACCCAATAATATGCTGCCTTGAGGAGACTAAACTCTTAGGAAAAGACATACACAGACTGAAGGTGAAAGAATGGGAAAAAATATATCACGCACATGAACTCTATAAAAAAGCAGAGAATTCCATCCTCATATCAAATAAAGTGGACTTCCAGTCAAAATTATTCAGAAAGGATAGGAAAGGACATTTCATACCTCTTAGAGGGAATCATAAATCAACAAGAGATAATAATCATAAATATTTATGCCCCAAACAATGGAGCACCTATACACATCAAACACTTCTCAATGTCAGGAATCAAACAGACCACAACACAATAACACTGGGTAACTTTAATACACCTCTCCCACCAAACAAAACTGAACAAAGAAACCACAGTACTCAATAATACAATCAAATATTTAGACTTAACAGATATACATAGAACATTGCATCCATCAACGAGCAAATACATTTTCTTCTCAGCAACACATGGATCCTTCTCTAAAACAGACCATATGTTATGCCACAAAGCTTATTAGCAAATACAAAAAAATAAAGATACTACATTGTATACATACTACATTGTATTCTATCAGATCATAATGAAATGAAATTAGAAATCAATGATAAAAAATACAAACTACTCCAAGACCTGTAGACTAAATAATACACTACTGAATGATTCATGATAGCAGAAAACATCAGGGAGGAGATAAAAAAAATTCTTAGAGGTAAAGGAGAACACCAATACAACATATCAAAATCTCTGGGACACTATGAAGGCAGTGCTAACAGGAAAGCTCACTGCACTGAGCTCATTCATTAAAAAGACAACAAAACAATATCTAACATTACCTCTCAAACAAGAACAAATCAACACCAAAAGTAGTAGAAGACAGGAAATAATTAAAATCAGAGCTGAAATCAATGAAATTGAAACAAAAGAAACAAGTGAAAACACTGACGAAACAGAAAGTTGGTTCTTGGAAAAAATAAACAAAATTGATAAACCCTTAGCCACGCTAACGAAGACAAAGAAAGAGAAAACTCAAATTACTAAAATTTGTGATAAAAAGGAAATATCACAATGGACACTATTGAAATACAAAACATAATTAGAAGCTATTTTGAAAATCTATATTCCAACAAAATAGAAAATCTCGAAGACATTGACAAATTTCTAGACATTTGACCTACCCAAACTGAGTCAGAACATACACAATTTAAATGGATCAATTTCAAGCAATGAAACAGAAGACACCATCAAAAGCCTACCAACCAAGAAAAGCCCAGGACCAAATAGATTCTCAGCCAAGTTCTTTAAGACCTTCAAAGAAGAATTAACACCAATACTCTTCAAATTATTCCTAAAATAGAAAAGGAGGGAACACTTCCAAATTCATTCTATGAGACTAGTATCAACCTGATATCAAAACCAGACAAAGTTATACATTAAGGAAAGAAAACTTCAGACTAATATCCCTGATGGACACAGACAAAAAATTCTCAATAAAATTCTGACAAATAGCATACAAAAACATATTAAAAAGACAGCACACCATGATCCAGCGAGGTTCATCCCAGGGATGTAAGGTTGGTTCAACATCTGGAAATCAATAAATGCAATTCATCACATCAATAGACTTAAAGACAAGAATCATATGATTATCTCAATAGATGGAGAAAATAAAGCATTTGACAAAATACAGCATCTCTCCCTGCTCAAAACACCTCTCCCAAAACACTAGAAACAATAGGGATAGTAGGAACTTACCTCAACATCACAAAGGTTATCTTTGTTAAGCCCAACACCAACATCATTCTAAATGGAGAAAAACTGAAAGCTTTCCCTCTAAAAACTGGAACAAGATAGGGATGCCCTCTTTCACCACTTCTACCCAACATCGTCCTTGAAACTCTAGCCAGAGCGATTACAGACAAAAGAAATTAAAGGGACACAAATACAAAATGAAGAACTCAAACTATCACAATTTGCCAATGACATGTTTCTGTATTTAGAAGATGTAAAAAATTCCACCAGAAAACTTCTAGAACTCATAAATGAATTCAGCAAAGTAGCAGGATATAAAATCAACACCCATAAATCTAATGCACTTCTATTCGCAAGTGATGAATCCACTGAAAGAGAAAGAAGGAAAACTACCCCATTCATTATAGCCTCAAAAATAAAATAAAATACTTGGGAATCAATCTAACAAAAGAGGTGAAAGACAATGAAATCTACAGAACACTAAAGAAAGAAATTAAAGAAAACCTTAGAAGATGGAAAGATCTCCCATGTTTTTGGATAGGCAGAATTAATACTGTCAAAATGGCCATACTACCAAAAGCACTATACAGATTCAGTGCAATTCCATTTAAAATCCCAATGATGGACCTCACAGAAATAGAGAAAGCAATCACGAAATTCATTTGGAAAAATAAGAGGCCCAGAAGAGCCAAAGCAATCCTGAGCACAAAGAGTGAAGCAGGAGGTATGACAATACCAGACCTTAAACTATACTATAGAGCAATAGTAACAAAAATGGCATGGTATTGGCACCAAAATAGACAGGTTGACCAATGGTACAAAATAGAAGACACAGAGACAAACCCACAAAAACACAGTTATCTCATACTAGACAAAGGCACCATAAACATTCATTGGAGAAAAGACAGTCTCTTCAAGAAATGGCGCTGGGAAAACTGGACATCCATATGTAGCAAAATGAAATTCAACCCCTATCTCTCACCCTGAACAAAACTCAACTCACAATGGCTTAAGGACCGAGGAATTAGACCAGAGACCCTGCGCCTAACAGAAGAAAAGGTAGGACCAAATCTTCATTATGTCTGTGTAGGACCTGACTTCCTTAACAAGACTCCTAAAGCACAAGAAAACCAAGAATCAGTAAATGAGATGGATTCACTCTAAAAAGCTTTTCTCAGCAAAGGAAAACAGTCAACAACATGAAGAAAGAGTGGGAGAAAATCTTTACCACACACACTTCAGATTAGAGCCCCAATCTCCAGAATTTTTAAAGAACTCAAAAAACTTAACACCAAAAACACAAATAACCCAAAGAATAAATGGACTAAGGAACTGAGCAGACACTTCACAGAAGATATACAATTGATCCACAAATATATGAAAAAATGTTCAACATCTCTAGTAATTAGAGAAATGCAAATCAAATTACCCTAAGATTTCTTCTTACTCCAATTAGAATGACTATTATCAAGAATACAAGCAACAGCAAGTGTTGGCAAGGATGTGGGGAAAATGGTACACTCTACATTGCTAGTAGCACTGCAAATTGGTAGCCACTCTGGAAAGCAGTATGGAGATTCCTCAGAAAACTTGGAATGGACCCACCATTTGACCCAAGTGATTTAAAATCAGCATACTACAGTGATGCACAGGCACATCAATGTTTACAGCAGCTCAATTCACAATAGATTGTGGAACCAACCTAGATGACCTTCAATAGATGAATGGATAAAGAAACTGTGGTGTATATATATATATACACAATGGAATATTTCTCAGCCATAAAGAATAAAATTATGGCATTTGCAGGTATATGAATGGAGTTGGGGAATATGCTAAGCAAGATAAGCCAGTCCCAAAAAGCCAAAGGCCAAATATTTTCTCTGATAAGTGCATGCCAATACATAAATGTGTGTGTGGGGGGGGGGAATGGAAAAATGGAGGAATGTTAGATTGTGCGGAGGGAAATGAGGGAAGGGGAGGGGAGAAGGGGTAAGAAAGATGGAATGAGACAGACATTATTACCCTATGTACGTGTATGATTACATAAATGGTGTTTCTCTACGTCATATACAACCAGAGAAATGAAAAGTTGTACTCCATTTGTGTACAATGAATCAAAATGCATTCTGCTGTCATGTAGAATTAAATAGATCAATTAAAAAATGAAATAAAATACAAAATAAATAAAAATAAATGATATAGAAGTAAACAAACATTCAAAAGCAGTGAAAATCCTTTCTACATCTCTATAATTTACTGAAACCAATTAAAACCAAAAGGAAAACTCCATGAAGACACAAAATGGGCAGTTTTAGAACAGAAATGCTTATTTTATTTCAAGTTACATAAGCTACTTAAAAAAAATTCTAAGATGGGAAAGCTGACAGATGTTCACAACATAAAAACATTTTTTTTAATTGTGAATAAGGATGGAATTTATACCAGACAACTTAAGAGAGAGAAAAACAGTAACTTTAATAACCAATACAGTTTCCAGCTTTCAAGTTAACAAAAGTCTCAGAGACTCCCCTCCATCTGCCCCAGTACTGGGAATTGAATCCAGGACCTCAGGCATGCTAGGAAAGCACTCAAGCACTAAGCTACATCCCCATTCCTCACAGACATTTTTCTTTTTAATTTCTTAATACAGATAACCTTGCTTTTTCACCAAGGTTTCTCTTTTTAGAAAGCATTAACCTATTCTCTGCTTTAATTTTGCCCAAATTAATTCATCTTATCTCCACTATACTTTGCAATTCCTTGGGAGAAATAAAATATGGATTTAAAAAACATATACACGGGAAAATTATTTGCAATGCTCTTCTCTGAAATTTGCTCCTGTGGATCATTCACCAACCTCCTCCCCTTTATCCATTCTCCACAGCAAACAAAGTTCCTGCAGTCATAGGCCTAACCCTTACCTCAACCTTGACCCTGTCCACATCCAACTGGGAACCTTTCACAGAAGAGCAATCCCATTAACTGGACTGTCAACTCAATCCTCTCTACAGGATCGCAGGGATTCCAGTCAATTTTTGATGTCCTAGAACCAACTATGTTGAGAGCCCATTTTCCACCATGTATAGACAAAGAAAGAAAACTACTTGATAAAGAATTACAAGCAATGTGAAGAGAGCCTTCAAGCAATGTGAAGAGAGAGCCTTCAGAGTGGGAGAAAATCTTTGCTACACACACTTCAGATAGAGCACTAATCTCCAGAATCTACAAAGTACTCAAGAATCTTTACACCAAGAATACTAATAACCCAATCAATAAATGGGCTAAGGAAATGAACAGACACTTTACAGAAGAAGATCTACAAGCAATCAACAGATTTATAAAAAAATGTTCAACATCCCTCCTTATAAGAGAAATGCAAATCAAAACCACCTTAAGATTTCATCTTACCCCAATTAGAATGTCTTTTATTAAGAATACAGGCAACAACAGGTGCTGGCGAGGATGTGGGGAAAAGGGTACACTCGTACATTGCTGGTGGGAGTGCAAGTTGGTACAGCCACTCTGGCAAGCAGTGTGGAGATTCCTTAGAAAACTTGGATGGATCCACCATTTGACCCAGCTATCCCACTCCTTGGCCTATACCCAAAGGACTTAAAATCAGATTGCTACAGTGATGCAGCCACATCAATGTTCATTGCTGCTCAATTCACAATAGCTAGATTGTAGAACCAACCTAGATGCCCTTCATTAGATGAATGGATAAAGAAACTGTGGTATATATACACAATGGAATGTTACTCAGCCAAAGAATTAAATTATGGCATTTGTAGGTAAATGGATGATGTTGGAGACTGTTACGCTAAGTGAGATCAGCCAATCCCAAAAATCCAAAGGCTGAATGGTTTCTCTGATAAGTGAATGATGATGCATAATGCGGGTGGAAGGGTGGCAAGAATGGAGGAAGGATAGATAGCATAGAGGGAAGGGAGGGGTGGAGTCGGGGTGGGGGGGTAAGAATAATAACAGAATGTGTGACAGACATAATTGCCTTGTGTACATGTATGAATTCAAAGATGGTGTGACTCTACTTTGTGTACAGAGAAACAATAGCTGTACTCCATTTGTATTCAATCAATAATTACATAAATAAAAAACAAAAAAATTTTTAAAAAATTTAAAAAAAAGAATTACAAAAAGGCAAGCTTGAGATGCAGAAAAAGATAAGACCAACTAAAACTGATAAGAGAATTTAAAATTAAGATACTAAAGGCGACATGCTTCAGTTTCTTCAGGCTGTCCAACTCCCTTTCCTTATGAGATTCAGACTTCTTGCCCTTGGTCTCCATAGAAATTCCTCACATATGACAACTCCTCTCTTCCCACTCCCCACTATGTGCTCAAGTCAGTTTTAGTGGGTTTCTGTTACGACCAGCAGAATCTTAATTAGTGCCTGTCATAGAGAGCCTCCAAGATGGCCTCCAATATATCTCCTGGTATTCACACTCTCTATATAATACCTTCCCCTTGAGTGTGACCTGTACTTTAAGTGACTTGATTCTAACAAAGAGCAGTGATGGAATATCAATTCTGAGTTTATAAGACTATGGTTTCCATCATTGGGGTAGGGAGGTGAGAGTATTGTTCTTCCTTGAATCACATGGCCCGGTTGAAGCCTTGTTGTCTGCTGCTCTAGGAAAGGCCAATGAGGGGGAAAAAAAAAAAAAAAACTGATAAGTCCAATCAGTAGTCTCTGAGCACCTGATATCAAGAACAGCCATTTAAGTAAGCTTGAAAGCAAACAGAATCTCCCCTGGTTAAGTCTTAAAATAACTACAGCCCCTAGCTGACAACTCAACTGCATTCTCAAGAGACATCCTCAGCCAGAGGCTCCCAGCCAAGCTGTGCCTGGAGTCCTGACCCGCAGAAACTAAGAATAATAAACATTGTTTTAGATTACTAAGTTTTGGGGTGATTTGTTACACAGCCTATAACTAATGTAATTCTCTAAGATAAAGTTCTTACTCAATGATTAACATCACATATAACATTAAGATGGGCCAATTTCTTCTTGAAGATAGTTAACCATGCTGTAGAAACCAGTTTAAAAAGAGGCAGAGCCTATTGCAGTAAAGAGCTCTGACCCCAGTATCAGGACATTTATTCTCAGACTAGAGCTGCTATGAATTAGTTGGGTGCAGCTGAGGAGCAACTTGTCAGCAGCTCAGTTGTCTTAACTGTAAAATGAGGATTTCTATGTTGCTTGAGGTATGAGCATCTATGATTTTAAGAAAACTCTCTTCTTATACTCACAAAAATAACATTTTTTACAATTCTAAAGATATCAGTTCTATGTTCCACACTACAACTTTGATCATTTTCTAGAATCCAGAATATTTTAGAAATTAAAAGAAAATCCAACATGCACATATCATGAAATCTCCTCTCCAACAAATATTATTAATGGTTATAATTATTAAATAAGCCTAACTTTTTGCAAAACATGTTTGGGAACTGAGCCACTAACAAATTCAATGAAGCCACGAATGGGGTGCATACCTGTAGTTCCTCCTAGTCAGGAATCTTTAAGGAGGATCACCTGAGCCTAAGAGTTTGAGACCAGGCTGGGCAACATACTGAGATCCCCACCTCAAGAAAAGGAAAAAAAAAAAAAAAAAAACCACACCTTTCAGAAACATATATCCCCCTGTGGCACTCTTACCTGCCTCTTTCCCACCCACTCTTCTTGACCCCATGCATCATGCTGTCTTAAAATTTTGATTGATCACATGCCTTCATCACCCAGGGCACAGGCAGTAGTAACACTGGCCTCCTTCACCTCTACACACAGTATTGTAATCATTTATTTGTATATGTGTCTCCCCTGGCAAACCATTAGGTCCTTACGGACAAGGCCCAAATAATATTTATTTTTATGTTCCCAGCATCCAGCAGGGATCCGGGAATTTAGTATTTGTACTAAATAATTTGCTCACCTAATGAAGAACTGAACCTGGAGGCATCAAATTCTGACACTTCTAAATAGTGTCCCCCTCCTCAGGACTCACATATCTGTAGACCACCTACATTGGCCTTGGCTCTAAGCTTAGTCATCACAGGCACTGATATCCTCTCTCAGCAACACATGCCTACTGAACTCTATTTTCTAACAACTTCTCTGTAGTCGAAGAAAATATAAATCCAGAAAACACTTCCATATATAGACCGTAACCACTTACTAGAAATGATAGTTTAGAAGGAAAGGAACTTTACTAACTTCCTAGCTTGTCTAGTTCCTTACAGTACTAGCATTCTGTTTATGTAACTTCTTTATAGAAGACATCCAAACTAAAGAACTATCACCGTTTTGAACTCTGACAAAAAAAATCTTCAATACTGCTTTGCATTAGTTTTTTCAGTCACAGCCAGCCCACACAATGACCTCAACATCAACATTAACCTCATTTTCAAAGTAAAAAAAAAAAAAAAAAAAAAAAGTAACAAGAGACATGTAGTCTGGATAAAAACTTAAATGGAATAAAACAAGTGAACAGAAGGCCAAATATCATACATCAATCATCTTAAAACAATACCTGAAAATACACTCAGAAGTAAACAAAACAATATGGCTAACTTAGATCTCAGTGTTTACTCTGAGCATGCAATGGATACAAAGAATCATCACATGGTATACAAGAATGGTTCCTTGGAAGATTAGGTTGAAGAGATTCAAGAGGAGCACTGACCTTTATTAAGAAAATGTGATTTCATATTCTCTTATACATAATAACCTAATGATTAGCTAGTTACCTGTTCAACTTTTGTTAATGTTGTTCCAATGGTTTTACACACTTGGAATTTTTTCAATGTTCCATAATCATAATTCTCCCTGTTTCAGGATGATAGCTCTGGCCTCCCACAAACTGCTAAGCACCCACTGTGTATAAGTACTATATAATGTTCTGCTGTATTTTCATTTTGTGTACTTTCCAGATATTTTGCATTTGAAAAAACAGCTGAAAGAACTAAAGAACATTTTTAAACTTGGATAAGGCCAGACCTGCCCTGAGAAACTTCATATTTCATGGAATCAGTCTTGTACAGTTTATTTAAACATCAGATCCACTCTAAAAACAATATTCCAGGTCACTTTGTAATACAAAAAGAAGACAGAAAATAACCAGGGTGTGTCTGCATGAGTAACTCCCTCTGAAGAGTTCATCTTCCATGTCACTTACAGTTGTACCATATGAACAAGAAGATATTCATTCTCATGACTCCAAATAAAGCTACTGACTGGTTCTACACACACAGAAAGGCAGCCCCAGAAAGTCAAAATGTCAATCACCTGGTTTCCCCCCTCTTTCTTCCAGGTGTTTTCAATCCAGATGCTTAATGGCCAGGCCACCCAGTTTCCTCTGTGTTCAGTAACAGGCGTGTTGAAAACCTCCTCTTTAATGACTAGGTGCACTTCCATAATGATAACTTCCCTAACAAATGTTATGTGCTACATGGCCAAAGCATGAATTGACAACACACTTTCAAACTCAGGCTTTTAGAAAACATCTCCAACTTCAAAAATCATTTCCAGTTGTATAATTTATAAAACATTTACTTTAGCCGGGCGCGGTGGCGCACGCCTGTAATCCCAGCACTTGGGAGGCTGAGGCAGGAGGATCGCGAGTTCAAAACCAGCCTCAGCAACTTAGCGAGGCCCTCTAAGCAACTCAGTGAGACCCTGTCTCTAAATAAAATACAAAATAGGGCTGGGCATGTGGCTCAGTGGTCGAGTGCCCCTGGGTTCAATCCCCAGTACCAAATTAACTAATTAATTAATTAATTATTTAATTTACTTTTAAGGAACTGACATTTTGAATTTCAATATTCTTGGAGGCAATGCATAATTGTCAAGAATACTATACCACCACATTCTTTGGAGTTCCCTTTACCTAGGCAAGCTGCAAAACCAGATTTGAAATTCTAGGTCTCAATCTCAAGAAATCCACATTAACATTTCCTCAACCCAGCAGCAGTGTGCTTGAAGAAACTGACTCTTGAAATGAAATTGTTTAAATAGACTCATCTCTATTTTTTTCCTTAAAAATGTGATGATGCAACCGAGAACAACACAAGGATTGTCCAGCCCCTCCCACAAAGTATTCTACTAAGGATGTCCTTAAATACCAGATCTCTGAATCAAACATCCGTTCTATTCACCACCAGTCTCAGGAGGCCAGGTCACCACACTGCAGTTGAAGAGATTTCAAATGGTTCACAAAAATATAAAATTGCACTGAGCCCTTGAATCAAGTCAAAGCTACTAACAGAAAATGTTGTCAGATCAGCATTTCATAGACTCCTCAGTCATTCCTTTTCTATGTTCCTCATCAGAACAGATTCTCATAAAGAAAAAACACTGCCAAGTACTACTAAAATACAAAAAAAAAAAGACTGATTTTAAAACTGAAATGAAAAATAAAACTGCAGGCTTAAAGAAGAAAAATGTACCACTCTTTCAATATGATAAACTGTACCAAAAATGGGGGGGGGGGGTTATAAGGAAAGAACTTCAGTAAATTGTGAACCTGAGTAAAGAAATTCGTAATTCACATGCACAAAGAATGCTGCCCCATTATTCACTGTCAGAACTACAGGCAGTGTCTTTTCTGTCAATCACACCTACAAGCACCCTCTTTGAATATGGTGTTGGTTCTAATGAGTTGAAATAAACAATGCAGCACCATATAGAACTAGAGTAGGACATTGGTCCCATCAAAATCAAAATCTTGTGCCCTGGAGAAGTGCAACCCAGAGTCTGTGAAGTCCTACCTGAGACCTTCATTATGTGAGAGTGACAAACACAAAGAACAATCATTCAGAAGTCACTCTACTGAGTTTCTTTCACCGTGAATCTAGAGCCTGTCACTCATTCATTCTCAAAGGGATTAGAGGAGTTGTCCCCTCCAGGGAAATTTTTTATTGTCAAGACTGGAGTTGGGGGCTGTAAGTGGGATGTTGCTAAACCTCCTCCAGTGGACAAGACATCCCCAAAAAACAAAACAAGGAACCCACCAAAAAACAATGTCAGTAAAACTGAGATTGAGAAACTGCTATAGCTTCAGCTTACTCCTGCTTTACTGAAAGTGATCCTGAATTTCTCAAGAAGAAACTAGACTCAGCAAACACATTTTCACATGTGACTATGACTAATCAAGACAGAAATCCACTTCCAAAAATTAGCTCCAGGAATAGAACACTAAAATGTGTATAGTCGATTAACAGAGTGTCCTTCTCCAGTGAACAGCCATATTGTAGTTTAACACATTCCAAACACACTAAAATTAAAATTAAAGCCAGAAATAAATGGCATGGGGAAAAGCACATATTCAGTGCCTTGACTGTCAACCTTCCATGTCCAAAGTGAAGACACAGATACAGCATGAGGACACAGGAGATTGGGTAGAAGAATAAGGTTGCATTAAGCCATCCTGCAACAATGAACAGACCAAAAACTATCTTCTAGATGCTGCTTTCCAAGCTCATTCACCTACTCATACTCTTTACTCTGATTCTCACTTTGGTCATCTCTCCTTTTTTGCAAGCTCCTCAACTCCTTCCTTTTATTCATGTCTTTATGCTGTCCTATAATATTCTGGACACAAGAGTAAGTTTCATTCTCAAAACACTCAGTTTACACTCCAACAAATGCTCCTCTCAGAAAATTTAGTAAAGATAAGAAAAGTTTGTTCCAATATCCCATCTTCTCATTTCATGTCAGAGGTTCTCAGGAACTTTTCCCTGCAAGACCATCCAACTGACTCTGAAAACAATCACCATGCTTTCTGAGCAGCTCAAGTCATTCTTGGCAAATAAACATCACCAAGAATAAAAGCAGGGGTGGGGGTGGGGCATAAGGGAAGAATGGAAGAACTTTTGGATTGTGTAGAGGGAAATGAGGGGAAGGGAATGGGCAGGGGGATAGGAAAGATGGTGGAATGAGACAAACTTCATTACCCTATGTACATGTATGATTACACAAATGGTGTGACTCTACATCATGTACAACCAGAGAAATGAAAAGCTGTACTCCATTTGTGAACAATGAATCAAAATGCATTCTGCTGTCATGTATAACTAAATAGAACAAACAATGAAAAATAAAAAAAAGCACCACCCCACTACTGGCTGCCTATTTCCAACCTCTTGGGGCTTTGCTGGGTTCTCCCAGTTGTGTACTATCTTACATTTGGGTCCTCCCTGACTCATCTCATCCCAGCAATGCCACCACAGCTCCTCATACTCTTTGTCCACAACCTGCATTTCCAAAACCCAGAGCCTGCCTAGTTTCATGAAGTGAGTTACCCAATAGTATTTTCCTGCCTCAGAAGAGAACTCTACAAATAGCCAACTGTACTTGCAGAGCACATAAAGGGCTTAAGATATGTAGCCTGTCAGACACAATCTTCCATAGAAACCAACAATATGGGAAAAAAGAACATGTTCCTGTCCCTTGGCTTTACCCCCACATGGTTAATGCCCAAGGTCACCTACCCACCAACACCTCCCAGTTACTGGAAACTGAACCCAAGGGAGCTCTACCATTAAGCTACATCAACAGACCTTTTTATTTTGAGACAGGATCTTGCTAAATTGCTAGAGTTGGCCTTGAATGTGTGATTCTCCAGCCTCAGAATCCCAAGTAGCTGGGATTATATGCCTGAACTACCACCATCCATGCCCAAGGTCACCCTTTCTGAATTCAGTCATCCCTTGGTATCCAAGGGGGTTTGGTTCAAGGATCCCCATGGATATCAAAATCCATGATGTTCAAGTCCTTTATATAAAATGGCATAGTATTTGCATATAACCTGCAGACATCCTCCTGTACACTTTAAATCATCTCTAGGTTACTTATAATCCCTACTACAATGTAAACAGTTGTTCCACTGTATTGCTTAGGGGGTAATGACCAAAAATAAGTCTGTACATGTTCAAAACAGACACAATTTTAAAACTCACATAAACGGAGGGTTAACTGCACCAACTTTGCTAGGCTTCCTCCAGACTTCCTACCACAAAAAAGAAATGAAAAATCAGACACCAGACTAATCTCAGAGAAAAATGAGTCAAACATATGCTAAAATAAAAGTGAATAAGCAACTTATATCTCTTTAATAATAAAACTGGCTTTCAGAACACTCAAGGCAAACTCTGATATTACATAAACCATTTACCAACACTTTTCAAACAGAAGAGCAATAAGCCCTATACGTTTAAAAAATGGTCATCATTTACACATGCCTTGAGAAAAAAAATGCTGTAGAAAAATAAGATTTTCCCACAGATATAAATTGACAAAAGTAATGTTGTAAATGAAAGTATAATTCTTGATGAATTTGTCAATTTTAAATTTTTGAAACTGTATTAAAACCCAGCATCATGACATCTTTTTCATCCTGAACTTTGGGAAGGTACACAGACTGGGAACAATAAAATCTGCATCTTTAAGAATCACACAGTCTATATTCACATCTAAAAACCTATTATAAAAACCAAAGAGCAAGGGAAAGTGGCACACTCCTGTAATCCCAGCTACTTACAAAGCTGAGTCAGGAAACGCAAGTTCCAAATCAGCTTGGCCAATTTAGTGAGACCCTATCTCAAAATAAAATTAAAAAAGGACTGCAGATATAGCTCTGGAGTGGAATGCTCCTAGGTTCAATCCCCAGTAACATCAGAAAAAAAGAAAAAGAAAAAGAAAAAACAGTAACAATCACCACCACAGATAATTTTAAGAATAATTGTGATTATGCTTACTGAAATAGCATAATCCTGAAAGTCAATTAAAATCTTTTAATCCTACAGTGATTAATGGGCAGAAATCTAAATTTGAAGAGCAATCTTTTCTTGAGAGGCAAAAAAACTATGCACTGATTCTAGACTAGTGTTAAATTTGTAAAGGAGTTAACCAAATATCAACAAATATTTTTAATAACTTTTCTTTTCCCTTTTTGCCCACCAAGAACAGTAAAACACTTACTTTTAAAATGTTTTAAGCACTACATTCAGTTTTGCAACATATGTCTATAATACACATGAACTCCCAGAGTATTTCCTATTCATCCTTCAGAGTCAGAAGGTCTATAATCAGAGATGTCTAAAATAGAAGTGACTTGCATTTCACCACCCAATTAAGACTGCTACAAGGCTCACAAAGCAAACTGGCACAGATGTAATTGTAATTGCTAACAATTATCTTTAGTGTACCCCAGCTGTATTTCTCTCAGTACCAGGAGCCAGTTGTCAAGTCTACAGATGCTAGCACATCTCTGCTAAGGAGGACACTCACATCTATCACACCCAATAAAGCCCCACTACACATCCTGACAAAGGGACAAAGATCACAAAATAATTACCCAGGAATTAAAATTACATATCTTAGGTAATGTGTCTAAAAACAATGAAACCAGGTTAAAATCTTTTTTTCTCAGGGATGGGAATCAAATCCAGACCCTCACACGTTAGTCAAGTACTCTACCTCTGAACGATATTATCAGAGCAAAGATCTTTTTTTATTTTTGGTACTGGGAGCTTAAACCCAGTGGCACTTAACCACTGAGTCACATACCCAGCCCTTTTTTGTATTTTACTTAGAGACAAGCTCTCACTGAGTTGCTCAGGGCCTCACTAAATTGCTGAAGCTGGCCCCAAATTTGAAATCCTCCTGCCTTAGCCTCCCAAGCAGCTGGGATTACAGGCATGTGCCACTATGCGCAGCTAGCAGAAATCATTTTTTAAAATTTTTTGTTTTAGTTGTAGGAAAACAATACCTTTATTTTCTTTTTACATGGTGCTAAGGATTGAACCCAGGGCCTCATACATGCTAGACAGTGCTCTACCACTGAGCCACAACCCCAACCCCGCAGAAATCATTTTTAACCATAGTAGTATATTCATGGAAGACCAGACTCAGCCTAGAGATGTTAGCATTTGTCCAAACATTTTAGAACTCCCTTTAGAGAACTGTCTTTCAGACCAATTTTTAACCATCTTTAAAAAAAAAAAAGTAATTCTTTACAAAATCAAAACAA
This sequence comes from Glaucomys volans, assembly GCA_020662805.1. Lineage (NCBI taxonomy): Eukaryota > Metazoa > Chordata > Mammalia > Rodentia > Sciuridae > Glaucomys > Glaucomys volans. The sequence goes on along the minus strand of JAJEJO010000568.1, from coordinate 454,714 downwards.
ATGTATAGCATGTCAATACTTGTGAAAGGTGACGAAAAAAAAAAAAAAAGATTTCAAGATTTTCCATTTTTGTATTTAAAAAGCAACCTTCCTGGCAAGGCAACAGAGCTGCCAAGAGTATAACACCCTGGAGTTGTTCAAGGCCTGAAATGACCTGTCTTGTCAGTGGCTAAGAGGCTTTTCAGGCACAATCTTCCTGAATGCAGGAATCTACCAATCTGAGCACTGTCAGACTGACAATACTCAATTTTAGCTTGGCAGACCCCAAGACCTGGCAGTCTCCAAGACAGTAGACAGCAAAAGAAGTCCCTAGAAAAAGTAATAGAACCACAACTACAAGCTACAAATGGCTTAAGGAGCTGAGAAAGGGATAGAAAAGTTGAGTGAGGTGTCTTCTGAGGTCTCTTCAACTGTGTACCTAGGACAAATAGACTGTTTCTTAAAAGAAATTAACACAGATAGCCCTAATAACCTGCTCAAGGTTGAGCTTATTTTTTTTAGTCCATCAGCTCCCCTTTATTGAAAGTAATATTTTAATTTTTTGTGGGTGGTATTAGGGATTGAACTCAGGGGCACTAGACCACTGAACCACATCCCCAGCCCTATTTTTTTGTGTTTTATTTAGAGACAGGGTCTTACTGAGTTGCTTAACGCCTTGCTTTGAACTCATGATCCTCCTGCCTCGGCCTCTTGAGCTGCTTGGGATTACAGGCATGCGTCACCGTGCCCGGCTGAAAATAATATTTTAACAAAATATTACACATTGAATATCATGTACAATATGTGTGATATGTTATTACTGTTATTAACATTGTTATTATGTATACATAATAATAAAATATTACACACGTAAGGTACATTTATGCACAGCTCCAAATCTCATTCTTTGAAGAATTTTCTTTAAAAAAAAAAAAAAGTCCCAGGACTGGGGATGTGGCTCAGTGGTAGAGTGCTTGCCTAGCATGCAGAAGGCCCTGGGATCAACTGCCAGCACTGGGAAATAAAGGGAAAAAAATCAAGCCCTGGCTTCACCTTCCACCTAAGGGTATATGCTGACATTTCTAGGAATGTGGCTCTTATGACACAATAAACTGCCTGGGTAGGCTTCCTCATCCTCAAGAGCCAGGAAAAAGCTTGTTCACATACTCATCACTGCATGGTATCACACTGTGACTTTGGAAAGATCCAACTCAGAAAAAGAATAAGTGCTAGAAAGAAAGGTATTTTTATTCCAAATTCTATAGCCAGTAAGATTCTCATTCAAAGGTCATAAGTTCTATATAACTTCACCCTTCCCAGCTCTAATGAGTTATATGCTTCCATACTGCCTTCAGTGCCACACTGATGTCTTTGTTAAGATGGATCCCTTGGGCTCCTAGCTTCTCTGGCTGTGAACAGTTCAAACTCAATTGGTTATAGATCTTGGCACACACTTCACAAAAATGTAAGGAAAAAAAATATAAGAAAGTCAGTATAGCTGCCATGTTCATAAGGATGTACATTCATCTAGTGTTTTTGGTTTATTGAGCATTCTGGCCTCATTTTGATTCTTGCATACCACTGCAGGATGTAAGGATGTAAGGATGTAAGGATGTAAGGTATTTTTAAGCACTTTTTTTAAGCAGAAGAGGAGAATGAGGCTCAGCTGGATGGAGGTACAGTTAACAGTGGAGTCACATCTGGAATGTGGGTCTTCCAATTATTAGGTTCTTGCTCTTTGCCTGCTGCTACACTTTATGGAGCTGCAAGCATGCACTATGAACCCCCTAAAGAAAGTCCTTTCTGAATTTACCCTCCCCTTAGGCCTCTTCTTTGCTCTTCAGGAAAGACAGAATAGAATAATGTTGGGTCTCACAACACGAAGAAGAAATGGTTTCCTCACCAAGACTACAAGCAACAAAATCCTCAACATTTCAGGATGATGAGAAATGCTGCAGGGAAAGTGAACTCTCCCCTTCTTCCAGCTTCATGCTGGAAATGATGCTGAAAGGGGGGCTGACATCAACTATTAATGCTGTGGACTGACCCTTCTTGCTTAAATGTTGAAAAATGAAAGGATTCATACTTTGAAGTATGACAAATATAATTTTGTCAACAGCCCTCTTAGACATCACTATTTCCTTAAAGTACTCCAACATGACACACTTAGAGCTAAATCTCTGACCCTGAGAGACTGAAACAGAATACCAAAGTCACTCACATGACCTGCCTCTCACTATTTTTCTCCTTTTGGTTTTGCCCCTTTTGGGGCAGGAATGAATTTAATCTTTGTGTTAGTTTCATCTTGCCAGAAATGTAAAGACACCCATGATAGAGACAGTTTTGTAGAAGAGGATAAGAAAATCTGCCCATCCATCAAATTATGGAATCACTACTCCTCTCAAAAAACGGGGAGAAAAGTAAAAATCCTAACCACAAAATATTGCTAGCCAAAAGCAAATAAAGCCATGACTGGTAACCTCTCAAAGCGAGAGTGGACAACACAACAGGTTTGGATTCTAAACACCAACCCATCCCTAGTTAGCTGTCACAGTTCAGCTGAGGCATGGAGCTTTCACACAAGATGGCAGATTAACTGCTACTAACAAGCTGTAGAACACTGAACAAATGTCTTAATCTCTAAGGCTCAATTTCTTCTGTAGAACAGGAAGAATAATGTGAAGAGTAAAAAAGATAATATAGGTCAAGTAATTAACACAGTTCTTGACACACTGCAAATTCAACTACCACTGCCCATGATCCATGTGACCTAAGCAAAAGAATGCACGTCTCTGAGATTCAGTTTCATTATCTGAACAAGGGTGTGGGAGCAAATGACTCCCTCGATTCTAAATTAAAGAGAAAAATTAAGATAAGTAAATGGAATCAGAGAAATCATGGAATCATCACCAATTCTGTATAGAACAGCTCCCTGGGCAAATTTTTAAAATGCATTTCTATACACTACTAGTATGTAATCAGTCCATGCTTAATCTAAGTCTCCTCTCACATCTTGCATGCAGTGAGCCTAATAAAATCTTAGCCTCCAATTAAAGTCCATAGGTATGGTTTTACCCACCAGGACTAGTTTTAAGACAAGACTCAACAAAAAGAACATTGAAGAAGGAGGCTAATGCAAATACTCAAAGAAAAGAAGAGCAGTGTTTAAGCTAAGAGATACTTAAAACAGCCCCTTGAATGCCCTACACTTATAAAAGCAAAATGTACTTTTTCCAGCTGTTTTTCCAATTCTTAGAATGAGTCCCTTAGGCTTCCAGTTTCTCTATAAAAGATCAAGTATCATTTTGCTATATATCCTGCAACACTTCACTTCATTAAATATTAGAAAATCAACATGAGGGGCTATGTCCATAATTGCATATGCTCATTTAGTGTTTTTTGGTTTAGAATTTGAGCCTCATTTTGAGCCTACAACATAGAACACCATAGCTAAAGTCACTCACTGGAAGAGACAAGGAAAAGAGACCCAGCATTTCACATTGTTAAACATATTCCCACTAGCCATGTTTTCCTTTCAGTTGGGGTTTTGGTTTGGATTTGGGGATGAAGAGAAGTCATTAAAATCTTTCTTTTCATTTTCAGGGCTTTACCCTCTCTGCTACCTCTCAGGTTAAAATGGAAAACAAAACCAAAAAGTTTGATATCCACCCTACTTTCATTATTAAAGTCACTGTTCACTGTTTACTACCACCTTCCCACTCTCCATTTCTCCCTCACCTAATAAACGCACATGATGATATGCTGATTCTGATGCCACTTGTTGAGTCAACAAATACTTAAGAGTATTTTCAAATAATCAGGTATTTTGTAGTCATTTGGGTTATACCCATGAACAACAACAACAACAACTAAAGTACTATTGGGACTTCCATTCTTATAGGTGTTATTATATATGCATATATTTAACAGTATATCATAAGCTGATACAGTATCAGAAAACAGTAGTGTGCAAAACGCATACTAGGATTGCTTTGGAGTGGCAGGAGGGATGTTGAATGAAGTAACTTAGATGGCCTTGCTAAAAAGTGAGACTTGAAAAAGAAAGGGGGGGGGAAAAAAATAAAAAATAAAAAAGTAAGACTTGAACCAAGACTGAAGGCAGTGAGGGCTTTAGCTTAAGAGTATACATGGAAAACATTCCAGTCAGAACAGGCAAAGGCCCAGGGGTGGTGGTGTGTCTGGTATGTTCCAGAATAGTGCAGAAAAGGTTGAGCTGGGCATGGTGGCCCACACCCGTAATCCTATTGGCTCAGGAGGCTTAGGCAGAAGGATTGCAAATTCAAAGCCAGCCTCAGCAACTTTCCAAGGCAAGACACTGTCTCTAAAATATGAAAAGGGCTGGGGAGGTGGCTCAGTGGTTAAGCACTTCTGGGTTCAATCCTTGGTACCAAAAAAAAAAAAAAAAAAATAGTGCAAAAGGAGGCTAGTGTGACTGGATTGAGCCAGCAAGTAGGTAAGTAAAGAGGGGAGGTAGATCACAAAGGGCATATACACTTGGTATATAACGAGGAATTGCTGCAATTTTTTTTTTTTTAGTTGTAGATGGACCCAATACCTTTATTTTTATGTGGTGCTGAAGATGAAATCCAGTGCCTCACACACGCAAGGCAAGCACCCACCACTGAGCTACAAAGTCACTGCAATTTTTTGTACAGAGAAGTGGTGTGTTTGAGTTTCAATTAGAGCTCAACCTCAAAGGCTGCTATGGTAAGAGCAGACTGCAGAGGGCAAGGGTGGAAACAGGGAGATTAGGGAGGTTGGCAGAACAGACCACTCAGACCACTAACCTAGGTCTGAAGAGCAACTAGGGAGGTTTTAAGAAGGAATCAGATTTTAGATATATTTTGAAGGCAGAGAATCATGCTTTCCTAGCAGACTGGATCTGGGATAAGGCAAAAACTGAGTTGTCAAAGATGGCAGCCAAGTTATAAAAGGATACAATTGCATCAATCACTGTGAAGCAAAACCCCCAAAAGATACTATGGTACAGATGTTCCAGAAATTGATTTATCTGACCTCACCACATTTTAAAGTCTCTTTAGTTCATCCCTCATCTCCTCCCATCTAATCATGGAAGTCTAGACTGAATAAATGTTGCAGACATATAAAATTTATTCTTTAAGAAACCATGGGTAAATCAGGCGTGGTGGCACAAGCCTGTAATCCCAACGGCCTGGGAGACTGAGGTAGGGGGATGCAAGTTCAAAGCCAGCCTCAGCAACTTAGTGAGGCCCTAAACAACTCACTGAGACGCTGTCTCTAAATAAAATATGAAAAAGGGTCAGAAATGTGGCTCAGTGGTTAAGGGCCCCTGGGTTCAATCCCTAGTACCAAAAGAAAAGAAAGAGGAAAGGAAAAAGGAAAAAGGAAAAAGGAAAGGGGAAAGGAAAGGAAAGGAAAGGAAAGGAAAGGAAAGGAAAGGAAAGGAAAAAGAAATTATGGGTATAAATACAATGACGGAAAACATCCTATCCCAAAAAGCAACCCCAGGCTAGACAATGGGTAACAGCTGGTCAAGCAACACTTGCCATTTCTCAGCTGTGTGACTGTGGGCAAGTCCATTTCTCCTCTCTATGCTTCATTTCTATGTCTTAAAATAATATTATTACCCATAGGGTTATTGTGAACTCTTGAACAGAAGTCATGCACGCAGAGCAGCATCCAGGACAGAATAAGAAATACATGCATGTTCCAGTTATTACTATCACTGTTAAGTGATCATCTTGTTTCTAAAATTCTGAATGACTTTATAAGACAAAATAGCTGGGGAACAGATGACTCTAATAAAATTTCAAAAACAACCTAACACTAACATATACTGAGTACAAAAACACAGCAAGCTGCCAGAGGTATCACAGAAGTCTACCTAACCTCAGTCACTGAAATTCTATGGGACAAATATCACTCCTTTGTGTGTTGGGGGTGAGGTGGGGAAAACAAATACATGTTGCATCTCTGTGATTTAAAGAAACTAAGCTATGATAAAAGATCCATGAACACTGAAACTTTCAATACTGTAGTTGCCTGAGATGTTTTCCAGAATATAAGATACTTGAGCACTTCAGCGTTTTGGGGGTTTTTTTGTTTGGGGGACCCCCCACTGGGGATTGTTGTTGTTGTTGTGGGTACTGGAGATTGAACCCAGGTCATTACACAGGCTAGGCAAGTGTACCACTCCTGATTTATATCCCTAGTCCCCCTTCAGTTTTTGATTATACTGGAATCAAGAATTTTTGAGATATTGTTTTAAAATGTTTACTAATAATCTAACAGTCAATATACAGTCATCCCTCCACATCTGCAGAACACTGGTTCCAGGACCCCAGGAGGAAACAAAATTCATAGATGCTCAAGTCCCTTACATAAAGTGGCTTAGTATTTGCATATAACCTACACACAGCCCCCCATTTACTTTAAATCATCCCTATAATACTGAATATAAATACTATGCAAATAGTTGTAATTCTGTATGTTCAGGGAATAATGAAAAAAGTTTGCATGTATTCAGTACAGACACAAATTCTTTTGGAATTTTTTTTATCTGCGGTTGGATGAACCCACAGTTATACAACCTCATAATGGCCAATTGGAACTCAGAAACTCCAATACAAATAGACAAATATAGGTATATGTAGACATACAGTGTGTGTACAGGTGTACACATACATATATGAATTACTTAAACTGAACAAATCTGTTCTCTTCTCCCAGTCTCTGATATCATAAGAACTACTGCTAAAATACCTCTGAACAGCAGGTAACATTTTCAATCAATGATTCTCAAGCCTAGCTGCATCTTAGAATTTCTTGGAGAGGTTTAAATAAACATATTAATACTAAAGTCCAGCAATGGAAGAGACATATGGATTTCTGGTCAAACTAAAAACCAATGCTGAAAAAATTAAAAAGTAATAAATTAATGCTGAGAACTGCCAGTCAGATAAATCCTGAAAGTAGTATTAACAGATTTTGAGAGGGAGAACAGTGTTTATATAATTTCTGAGTTTAAACCAGCATCATCATATGAACTTAGTATTAGCTCACAGGGTGAAATTATACTACAACCTAGATTAGAAACTATCTTAACTTGCCCTTTGCATTCTCAAACTATCCCAAATCTGTAAAACAAGAGTTGATGACCAGGTGTGGTGGCACACACCTAGGAGGTTAAGGTAGGAGGAACCCAAATTTGAGGCAAGCCTCAGCAACTAACCAACTTAGCGAGACCCCCAAAATAAAAAATAAAAAGGACTGGGGATGTATCTTAGTGGTAAAGCACCATGGTTTCAGTCCCAGTACCCAGCACCCCCCCCCCAAAAAAAAGGAGTTGTGATCTTCCAAAAATTCTCTCAAAAATGCTGGATGACTGAAACTTAGATTTCTTTCAAATGAAGTAACACACCATACTACTGCATTGTCCACTGGCAAAATCCTTCTAAGTCTTAGAGCCAAATAGCTGGTTACAATTACATACTACACACGCACACACACACACACACACACACACACTCCCTTCATTGCTATAGTCCATAAAAATATTATGCAGCTTGGCTCTTAGAAATGTGAAAACGTTTTTTTATTTTTCCTTTTTTTTTAATTATCTACTGTTTAAAACAAAGTATCCACCAAATATTAGTATACAACATAAACAAAAAAAATTTTCCCAATGTTGCTGCCTGTCCACCTTGTGCAGGACTAGTTAACAGCTTCCTATAATAAACTCATTCACTCCCTGCTTCCTTTAAAATTTAATACTAAAACTTTGTTAAATGCTAGACATTTATTAAATGCTTGGGGCTATAGCAGTTCTGGCCTTAATATCGTTCTAGATGCTTTAACATGTATAAATGCCAAAATAAAGAATGGTTGTAATTCAAAGACATCTAAAGAACAGGCTAAGATAATGAACAGCTAAAGTAACAATAGAAAAGACATATGGAACTAGAATTTACTAAGCTCCTATTACAAACCAAATGTATTAGTCTATGTATGGTACTTATTTAATAAAGTTGCCATTCTAAGATGAAATTACTGTTTAGAAGAAATTAACAGAAGCAGTGAGAAAATTCTTTCTTTCAGCGATTTAAATTTGGCTTTCTACATTACAGGGAATGCCCCATCCTAAACTCAACAAAAATGAATTAAGAGTTTTGTCAATTCATTCACACAAGAAATTTTTTCACATTAGTTCAACTAGATTTTAACTGTAAGAGGATTTGAGGGTTTAAAAAAAAAAAAATCAAGTTTTCATAAAAATACATTTCTAATTTCAAATTTTTTAAAGTTGAAAATTATGTAAACTGTATTTTATGTAGCTATTCATGATTATGTAGCTATTCATGACCAGAGAGCTTTCTGATAAAACAGTACTAACAAGGACACAGCACTACCAAATGATAAATATTACCAGGTTCAGTCACTTTCTTTTTCTTCTACACAAACTCTAGGCCAAACCAAAAGTTACCCAGATGAATCAAATTCATACAACTGTAACTCAAATTTCAGGTATATGTATTTGACTCCTATCTTGCAACCATCCAGTCACACTTTTTTCCCTGAATACAGATATAAGAAGATACATATATATGTATACACACACACACACACACAAATTTTTTTTTTCCTTGCGATGTTTTCACCCTTAACCGCAATAGGGGTAGGAGACAGCCCAGTTGAGTCAACTTTAAAGTGCCCGGGAAACTAAGTCAACTTTAAAGTGTCCTCAGGGCAACTAAGGTCGGTAATTTCAAAATGGAAATTCACTTCTCACTTGGCATAACTTAATTTTCCTTCCCTTTTGAACGAACAAACACATAGCGCCCAACTTGGCCTCAGGCTACGTTCGGTCAGTGCCTGGAACCCCCAGACTCTCAGCCGCCCCCTTGGACGCTCAGGTTTGGACAAGGACCCAGTTCATGTCACCTCGCGATCTGCACACAAGCATTCCCCACGATCAGCCCCGCGAGGCTTCCGAGCCACGGCTGGCAAAGTTTCCCCGCTCACTTGTGGGGAAAGCTTGGGGGCAGCTCGGAGGATGCGGGAACCGGGCGCCCGGTGGCGCGGACCAAGAGCCAGACAAGCACGGGTGACGGAGACTGGCTGAGAGCAGAAGCAGCACCGCCGCGGCGACGCGGGGTGTGCAACTGAGCGCCCAGGCGCAGCGGGCGGGGTGCGGGGCTGCGGAAGGGGGCTCTGCGGGGCCGCCGCCCGCGCTCACCGTCGATGTTCTCCCGGTCGCTGATGTGCTGCAGGTTGCAGCCGGTATCCTCACGGCTCAGGTCCGTGTCGGGTCGGTAGGACTCCAGCCGGGAGTGGGCATTCCTCCGGAGCTTGGGGCTGGACGACACGCAGCACGAGGTAGTGTTCCCCATCTTCGGCTGCCCCCCCCGATTCCTGCTGCTCTCGCCTTCTTCCCGGTCCCCGGTGCGGGGCGCGGGGGCGTGGAGGGAGGCCCGCCCGCCGCCGCCGCGGGAGGGGGCGGAAGCCGAGGCCGGCTGCCGGGTCAGCAGCGGCAGCGGCGGCGGCGGCGGGGCCTCGCCATGGGCGGCGGCAACGAGCGGGCGGCGGTGGTGACGAGCGGGCGGCGGCACCGGCTCCCCTCGACCTCCGTGCGCGCCCGCCCGAGCCTGGCCGGCCTGTCTAGAGCGGAGGAGCGCTCGGGTCCGCGCGACTGCGGCCGCCGTGCGGAGCTCACCCCGCCGCGGCCATGGCGGGCGGCGCCGCGCAGGCCGCCTCCCCCCACGCTTCGCTGTCGGCACCCGGTGCCCCAAGGTAGCCGCGGCCTCCACAAGCGGTTCCGGTTCAGGCCGGGGACACGCGGGTGCGCGCCAGGCAGCCGAGAGGGCGTGGGCGCGGCACTCCGCTGGCGCGGCGAGGTACAGTGCGGTGCGGCGGGAGGATGCTCGCGCCCGCCCCCGCCGGCGCGTCCGCCCCCGCCGCAGCCCCTGCCCCGCCCCGTCACCGCCTCTTCCCTCTGCCCTGGAAGCAGATCCGGGGCTGAGGGAGGTGCGGGGTCGCCTCGCGGGCCGGGCCGACTCCAAGCGGCGACCGGCAAGGAGCTACGGCAACGGGAACTCGGCATCTGGACAACCTTCCTCTGCTGGTCTCGCCCCCTCCACCTCCCCGGGCCGCGGGCTTAAGAGGTGTGTCTGGCGGCCCCAGGCTGGCGGGTTCCCTGACCCCGGGGAGTAAGCGGAGAGGTCAGAATCCGCGAGAGTGCAGCAGAGGGACAACGGGTCGGCTTGGGGGACCCTGGCGCGGTCCCGGGAGCTCTGGGGCTGCCCCGGCCACTGAGGGACGGCGGATGCTTTTATTATTGCCAACATTATTAAAAGCGTTTAAAGAAGTTAGGCCTTAATGGAAGTTAGGCTCTTCTGTCTAGAGCTTTTTCTGAGGACATGATAGTGATCTTGTTTTAAGTCCCAAAATAAATTTTGGAGACGCGAGAGCTATTTTAAAGGCGAATTAGGTGAGAGATGTTTTGAGTTCCTAGAGGTTCCTGAGAGGTAGACAAGTTAATAAAACTCACCGACTACCCTTGTTTCATTTTTTAAATGCGGTGGGTTTTTGTCACACTGGAAACAGGGACTGAACTGAGGCCAGTTAACTAAAGATAAAAGTCTATGAAAGTTCCTGGAGCCTGGGAGGCATATCAGTAAAAGTCCTTGTCAGACTTTACAGATTTTTTTAATTCTCCCCATCTAGTCTTTTTTAAAAATCTGCCTGTACCTCCGTCACATAGGAATATTTATAAATTTATTCGTCCTTTAAAAAAAAAAAAAAAAAAAACACATGCTCTGAGCTGTGGTTTGCCATTTGTTGGGATAAGTGGCAGATGCCCTTGGGAAAGAAATGACTGCAAAGTAGCGATGAGAGCGCAAATATAAAAGGGACGTTTTAAAGAATTGTAGCCCTCCAAAGATGGCAGCAAGACAAAATAACATGTTTGCTTTTACCTGTCCTGAACTTGCTTCCCAGGGAATGTATATATTCCCATTTTCAGGACTATAATGTGTGGTGGGTAAAGTGGCTGAAAATCAGGAGAGGGGTTTCCCATATTGTCTGTTTTGATTGTTGCTTTGTGATCCTGGGCACTGTGTGAGAGTAAGCAGCCCAGCATTGACCTATATGTGTAAAGTGTATATCTATTCAGGCATACTAAGTAATGTGCATTTGATCATAAAATTTATATTTATAATCACTTTAAGTTTAAAGACCTTCAGGAGAGAAAAAAGGGGCTCAAGAGCTGTCTTCATGCTTCCCTGTTGGGCAATGTTAGAAGTGCATCTGGAAGTGGGGAAGACATGACTGGGGGTCAGGAGAGCCACATGCCCTTACCAAAGGATGGTCCATTGGTGTTCAGGGATTTTTCTGTCCCACTGATCCCCTTCTTCCTCTGTGACATTCCAGCCATCCCTCAAACACAGAAAACAAAAGAAGGAAAATGCAGAGTCAGGAAGGAAAAAAAAACTTAAAAGGGTATAGCTGCCCTGCTCTTATCACCTTGTAGCCAGTTTCCTGTATCAATTACTGAAACATTATTAAGGCAATTGCAGAATAACTAAGACCCTTTGTCTGTTATACAACTGTTGCTCTCCTGTAACTCTTACTTTCCAATGACCTCCTCTTCTAATGAGGACACCTTTTGGTATTTGATGGGAAGCAGCTATAGAGGAAGTATTTACTTTGATAGCTACTTGACCTTGACCAGTACAAGGCCATTCATATACTGAGCCAGGCACCTTGGAGATAGAAATGGATAAGATATAATCCCTGCCCTTGAGAAATTCACTGTACAATAAAGTAAATAGTCAGAACAAGAAGATTAGAAAGTGCCCTGCAGTGAGGGTGCTTACAGCCTGTTAATGGTAATCTGAAAAATGCCAGCCTGCTACTTATAAATATCTACATTTATCAAATGTGGGTATATCTAAAATTCCACTATAAAGTGGTTTATTCCCATGAATTAATAAAATATCCAGAGATTCCCTATCAGAATGAAAATTCCCACAAGAAAATAAGGATGGGTGATAGATTTAAGTACTAGTGCCAAGTCTTGAACCAGAGTAACTGCTAGGAACAGGAACATTGTGTTGAGGAATCTTGAGGTTGTTCCAGCTCAGCAGGGAAGAGTGTTTGCCATGAATGAAGGAGGTGAGAAAGATGGCACTTAAGGCACATGGTTTCTATCCATGGAATACATGATGAAGCAGGTGAAAGTCACCACTGGATATCTGGGAGAAGGCCCTATTTGAAACTGGTCAATCTGCTTCACCATTGAGAATTCACCATCTATCGCCAGGCTAAATGGCCTTAAGGGGCCCTGTTTCTCTCTTGCCAGAATCTACCTTCTTCCTACTGTGCTTACCAACAATGGAAATGGTAAGTGAATAAGTGCTCCCTAAGAGCTAATATCCTTTTTTAAAATATTTTTAGTTGTAGATGGATACAATACCTTTACTTATGTATTTTTATGTGGTGCTGAGCATCGAACCCCCACCTCACACGTGCTAGGCAAGCAGGCCACCACTGAGCTACAACCCCAGCCTACCAGTATACTTTTGATAAGGTGAACTCCAGCATCTCACTGATAGGGTCAGGCATAGATCAGCGTGGAAGAGGTTATTGCATACACATCTAGTGTCTATTCTCCCCTCTCCCTTAGTTACAAGCCCTGTGATTAAGTGTGGTCTGGCCACTTAGATGGTGAATGAAATTTCCAGGAAAACTCTGAAAAGGCTTCTTCTTTTCTGCTTTTTGGAATATGAATGCAATGACTAGAATTTCTGGGATTCACTCTAGACCTTGAAGATGGAAGCCATTAACTAAAATACTGTTCTGTAACCTTTTTTTTTTTAATATTTTTTTAGATGTTGATGGATCTTTATTTTTATTCATTTATTTATGTGCAGTGCTAAGATTCAAACCCAGTGCCTCACACATGCTAGGCAAGCACTCTACCACTAAGCCACCACCCCAGCCCCTGTTTCTGTAAGCTTTTACATAAGAAACAAACTCTGGGACTTGGGACATAGCTTAGTTGGTAGAGTGCTTGCCTCACACATGCACAAGGCCCTAAATTCAATCCCCAGCATCACAAAAAAAAGAAAAGAAACAAACAAACTATGTTGTATAAACCACTGTTATTTTGAATTCCCAAGTTATATGCAGCCAAACCTTATCCTGATCTGATTAGGCTTTCATACCATTCTTTAGTAAGAGTTTTGTATATTCAAAGCTGGGTGCATTAGCACTTGCTTATAATTCCAGCAACTCAAGAGGCTGAAGCAGGAGGATCATGATTGAAAGCCAGCCTCAACAACTTAGCAAGGCCCTAAGTAACTCGGCAAGACTGTCTCCATATAAAACACAAAAAGTGCTGGGGATTTAACTCAATAGTTAAGTGCCTCTGGATCAATCCCAGGTACCACCAGAAAAACATGTTTTATATGTTCATATTGACAGGTTTCACAAGAACTTGGGATAGTCATGTCCTTGGCCCCCATTCCCGTGTGGGATTGGAGCAGGCAATAGGCAAGCTATGGTGCTCAAGAGGGATTTGTTTGTCCAAAAGGCAGATTAATCCCCAAGGAAATACAAAGAATTGTTTAGGTTATTCGAAGTTGCTCCCAAACAACTCCAGAGGCTGAGGCAAGAGGATCACCAGTTCAAAGCCAACCTCAGCAAAAAGTGAGGCACTAAGCAACTCAGACCCTGTCTCTGAATAAAACACAAAAAAGGGCTGGCTCAGTGTGTGGCTCAGTGGGGTCAAGTGCCCCTGGGTTCAATGCTGAGTACCAAAAAAAAAAAAGTTGTTGAACATCCCTTAATCCAAAACCTGAAATTTTTAAGCACAAAAAGTTTTGGATTTTGCATTTCCAGATTAGGAATGCCCAACAGGTATAGTCAATGCACATATTCTAAAGTTTTTTTAAAAAGTCAAATCTGAAACACTTTTGGTCCCAAGCATTTCAGATAAGGGATACTCAGCCTGTACTTTAATACAACATTCCTTCAATATTCCCAAAAGTGGAGACTCCCACCTGCTTTGTTTTATTTTGTTTTGTTTTTAAAGAACCTGCCACCTTCTATGCAACAGGCGCTTTCACATACCTTAAATTAATTGACTCTGGTTCCCAACACTATAAAGTCTGATAGCATTCAAAAGTAAAACAAGAATAGTTGATGATCTGCTAATTTGCCTCTATCTCACCTCTAAGGAACTCAAAATATATTGCCACTATTATTTGACATTAAAATAGCTCAGGGACCTCCATGAGCAGCCAAGTAGCTCCTAGAGACTGGCAGTACAATCACTCCCCTGCTTAGAATCTGACAATAACTTATCATTGTTTTTAGAATTAGAGTTTCAGCCCACTAGGCACTCAAGTCCACTTCAGAACTGCTCACAACTCAACTTTTGTTCCTGCCATTCTGGTCTCTCTTCACTCAGGTAACCTCACCCCCTTGAAGTCATTCCTCCTCCCCTGCCCCAGGTGCCCATGTTTTTAATTCTGCCTGATCTTCAAGGTCTAACACTAGCAATGCTTTTTCTCTGTCTCTCATACTGGAGATCATAAATTCTCATGGAGCTTGGGGTAGAGCTCAGAGTGCTTTCCTGACACATAAGGCCCTGGGTTTGATCCACTTCACATGGACTTTACTGGAAACTCTCAGAGGTTACTTTCTTCTTCCTTTTGTTGTTTGTATGCATTGAATTGTTTTATCTTACCATAAACTTCTAAAGGGAACACATACTTCTCCAATCCCTCTGTCATCTTGGAGGTATCCGGGATTAGAAAGTGAATAAGAGGTTAGAGAAGTACCTAGACATGCTCCTTTTTTCTATATTCTCTCAGTCTCCATACTTTTGGTGCTTTTCTTTCCTTTATTTTTTTCTCAGCAAAGAAAGGACAAGTGATGAATTAGGGACAGGGAAGGGCTGGTTGCTAGTGTTGACTGTAGAAAGCTATATTTTTCACTGATTCCCCTTTTACTATAGATGAAGTTTTTGAGGAAATATTTTCAATCATTTGTACTGTGATGCTTTTGAGATTCATAGTTACCTGTTAGCAATACCTTCATTGCCCTTTATGATTTCTCTTTAATTAACTAGGGAAATAGCCCTTGTGAAATGGAGTTATATTTCTCAGTTTGGTCCTGACCTTTTTTTTTTTTTTTTTTTTTTTTTTGCGGTGCTGGGGATTGAACCCAGGGCCTTGTGCTTGCAAAGCAAGCACTCTACCAACTGAGCTATATCCCCAGCCCTGGTCCTGACTTCTTTTAGGAATAAAAACACTAGAATAAAAGTATTAATTCATTAAATTGTCTTTCTTAAAAGGAGAAATCAGAATTCCACAGCCTCAGCTGTTTTATTAAACTGGAAAGCACACCACAAATCCTTCAGAAGAATGCACTGTACATACATTCTAATAAGCCATAGCATTCAGTCAACAAATTTTTTCAATTTGTTTAAATCAGTGGTTCTCAATTCTGGGACAATATGCCCATGTCTGAAGATTTTTTGTCACCACTGGGAAGGGGATGCTGCTAGCATCTGGTGGTAGGAACCAGCAATGCTGCTAAACCTTCTACAATGGACAGGGCAGCCGGTACCACAAAGAACTATATAACCCAAAAGACGATAGTGCAAAAATTGAGTTATTTACCCTGATCAAATAAATTTGGCAGTAGTTCACTTCCAATATGCCATTCATTCTTTCCATCAGAACACACATTCTGATAGTTTTTACAGTATCCCAAAGAAAAAAACTACATTAAAAAAATTCATTCTCTCATTCAGCTTCCCACTGAAAACTATTTAAAGGGAAAAATACTCGTTTTCCAAAGAAAAAAACAAAGATTGTTAATTTCAAAACACTTTTTAAAATTAACTTCCTACAGAAGGGCTTTTTAAACAGTCATTCTGACTCCAGTTGTTTTGAAATCACTCTAGAAATATGGATGTGAGCCTGGAAATCTGCCTAGCTTAGATAAGCAGGCCTATAACAGAATTTTTTTCCTTAAATTAAATGAGAACAAATCCATTAAGAGCTTAGAAGGCAAAAAAAAGGTTAAGAACATCATTGAGATCATGTGCAAGCATAGAAAACACTGGATTTATTCTCATATAATATTTCCTTCACATCATTCAGTATTTTGCTAACATTTTTTTTCCTCTATTTCCCCTCTTGTGTTACTGGGGAAAGAACCCAAGGCCTTGCCCATAGTAGCTAGGTAAGTGCTTTGGCACTGAGTTACACCCTCAGCCCTATTTTCCTTTTATTATGAGACAAGGGAGATTTCTGTTGATCATTTGATCATTTTCCATATTTTTCCACAATAATGGTATCATGTATAAAATTTGGTAGCCTCCATTTTTTTTATAGCATCATAAATATTTTTCCATGCCAATTAACATTTTTTAAAAACTATAGCCTGAAAAATATCATATTGATCTACCATAATTTATTTAACCATTCCCCAATTGATGAACTTTCACTTGTTTTTTCATCAAAATAAAAAAATTTGAAAGATGAGTATTTTTATATCTTAAAAAATACATTTTATATTTATATAAAAATATATACCTGTTTACACAAATAATTGTTTTCTTATTGATATTTCAAACTTACAACTTTTGATATTTCAAACTTACAACTTTTGACCATCCTATGATCTGTAATTAGATGAGTTTACATTTGCTCCTAAGCAGCATTTTTACATGGCCTTCATCACAGCATTTATTAATATGTATTATTTTTATTTGCATTTTTCCAAGTAAATTCTGAGGTAGAAAGTAGAAGTTGTCCCATTACTAATAGTTGTAACACTCATCAAGCACAATGGTAACCAGCATTGAGCACTTTGCAGATAAGTCTCTAGTAGCAGTAATTATCTCAATCTGTTTCCCTATGGGGGACTAAAGATAGTTTTGTACACCTAACATAAGGAAGCCTCATGCAGTTGAATACTTGTATTAATCTAAATCCAGCTCCCACAGTTCTTCAGCATGTAGTCATTTTCACAAGCTCCAAATTGCTTCAAAGTATCCTATTAACATTCCTTTCCTGCCCCACCTCATTATTGGGAATTGAACACAGGTAGTCCATCACTGAGCTACATCTCCAGACCAACATTACATTTTTTGTTTAATCCATTAGGTGAGTTTATAGTCGATAATAACCTGAATGTCCTCCATGATACAGTATCACCCCAGGTCACTTAGAGCTTGATATGTGAATGTTACATACCTCATAGAGACTTCTTACTGTTGCTTACTTACCAAACTTCTGCATTTCCTAGGGACTTTACCTTGGCAAAGTATATAATGCCAAGTTTTAATAAATGTTGACTAGTCAACATTCTGGACATTTATAAATGCCCAGAAAAAGTGATGCATGATACAAAGAAAGAATTGAGGATTCCTGTCTTCTACCTTCATCCCAGCTGCTCTTTTATGCCTTTTTGCATAAATCCCAGGGATTTGGCATCCTCTGAAAGTGAGATCAGTTCCTGGCATTTGAATAGCTCTTCTTGGTGTGGTACTGGAACTGGAAAGAAATTGGTCTAAGTAGGAAGACCCCTCTCACTTAGTATGAGCTGAGGATGCAAAGACCCCCTTTTGCCTGGTGATGACAACCTCACTCCCTCAGAATGTGCCCCAAATTCCCAGTTGACCATCTTTGGGAGACTTAAGGCCTTAACATTTCATTCTTGTTTTGTTTTGGCGATACTAAGGATTGAACCCAGGAATGCTATGTCACAGAGCTATATCCCAAGCTCTTTTTTATTTCTTATATTGAGACAGCGTCAGGGCTGGGAATATAGCTCAGTTGGTAGAGTGCTCACCTCGCAAGCACAAGGCCCCAGGAATCCCCAGCACCACAAAAAAAAAAAAGGATCTTTTGCCCAGGTTGAGCTTGAACTTGAGATCCTCCTCCCCCAGCCTCCTGAGTAGCTGAGATTATAGACATGCACCAATATGGCTAGCTTTAAAATCTCATCCTGCCTTTGATAACTGATTGGGAGTATGCATACATTTACTTATCACAGTTCTGTGTTAGTGCAGGACCAGCAAGTATATGGTTAGCTAGCTAGTTCACCTTGCAAGGCACTAAAGGAATGGAAGAACACAGGGCAACATCTTTAAGCCTGACTCCCTCACCTAGTAATCTTTGAGGAACTAGAAAAAGGACTAATGAGAGCACAAGACCTATCTGGGAGGGGAATCATGCCAGGAAACACTATGGAGAATCTAGGTCACTCTGAAAATACAGGGGCAATCTAGTACCCAGGGAACAGGGTAAGAACAGTAAAATCCACATGGAGCAGACTTGTACCATTCATGCCTAATATATTGTTAATAACTTGCCTTGGCTTCTGTGTATAAAGTGCCAAACAAAAGAGCAATGGTACTTGGGTCACCCTAAAACATGCATCAGAATGTTATGAATGGAGTAGAAAAGGAAAAAACCACCTCACAAAGTAAAAATACTTCCACGTTTACTAATAGTTTCTCCACTCTTGCAAATCTGTATTACTAATTTAAAGGAAAAAATATACTTGAAAGATATTAATATGCATAGATGTTAAATTAGATAGGCAAAGTATCTTAAAATTTTCACTTAATTTGTAATGAAAAACTGAAGCAATCTAAATACTCACAGATGATGACTAGTCAAGTAAATTCTGCCACAGTGATATTCAAGTCATAAAAGTAGATGTACATCATATTTGTTGTTATAAAGAAAGTCATGAAATATTGTTGAGAGTCAAAACAGATTACAAAACTGAATGCACCATTTGATCTGGTCATTAAAAGCTATCTCCATAATAATACACATGCAACCAGACACAGCTGGCACACAGCTGTAATCTGAGCTACATGAGAGACTGAACCAAGAGGTTTGCAAGTCCAAGATCAGCCTGGGCAACTTAGCAAGACCCTGTCTCAAAAATAGAAGAGTACCCCTGGGTTCCATCCCTAGTACTGAAGGCGTGCATGTGCATGCACACATACACACACACACACAGATGATTTTAGGGATATTCCCAAATAGATTATTGACAATGATTATCTTCAAAATGCATAATAATTTGATTTTGTTTTCCTTTGTCCTTTTTTCCTTTTTTACTTTTTACTTTAAATCTGTATCTTCTCTACAAGCAACAATGCATTTCCTCCCTCCAAAAAGAAAAGCCTAGTTAAATCCTTTTACTTCCATTTTACTTCCAAGTGCTTTCATTCTGATAATCTAAAGAATTGTGGTTTGCTAAAATAAAGGATTATGGAGTAAAATCCACACCCATGATAGAACAGAATTCAAGCTGGAGGACACCTCATCTATGGTTCTAAGACCAAGAGACCAATGAAAGCAACAATCCCAATGAAGGAAAAGTGCAACCTGGATTTTGGCATTCTGTACAGAATTCTAAATCTTAGACTAAAAAAGCATCAACTGGTACAATTTCTTGCCCTTGAGCACTGATCATGTTATATTCCATTTTATTTAACTTAGCATAAAATTATATTAGCTATGCTACCAATTAAGCTAAGCTATCTTCTGTCCAGTCACTTAGATTCTGTCCTTTTGAGGGTGATGCCAACTTCACTGCCCCTCTTGTCTCATCTCCTCCTCCCCAGAGCAGTACTCTTGAGTTGAAAGTGAAGGAACTGTATGTGCCTTTTAATTAACGAAAATTTTTTAAAAGGTAACATCTCACCAAAACCAGAGAAGGACACATGGAGGAAAGAAAATTTCAGACCAATATCCCTAACGAACATAGATGCAAAAATTCTTAAGAAAATTTTAGCAAATCACATACAAAAGTATATTAAAAAGATAGTGCACCATGATCAAGTGGGTTTCATCCCAGGGATGCAAGGTTGGTTCAACATCCAGATATCAATAAATGTAATTCACCACATCAACAGACTTAAAGTTAAGAACCACATGATTATTTCAATAGATGCAGAAAAAGCATTTGATAAAATACAGCACCCCTACATGCTCAAAACGCTAGAAAAAATAGGGATAGTAGGAACGTTCCTTAACATTGTAAAGGTTATCTATGCTAAACCCACAGCTAACATCATTTTAAATGGAGAAAAATTGAAACCATTCCCCCTGAGAACTGGAACCCTCTTTCTCCACTTCTATTCAACATCGTCCTTGAAACTCTAGCCAGAGCAATTAGACAGACCAAAGAAATTAGAGGGATATAAATAGGAAAAGAAGAGCTCAAATTATCCCTATTTGCTGATGACATGATTCTCTATTTAGAAGACCCTAAAATTCCACCAGAAAACTTCTGGAACTCAAAAATGAATTCAGTAAAGTAGCAGGATATAAGTTAATGCTCATAAATCTAATGCATTTTTATTCATAAGTGATGCATCCTCTGAGAGAGAAATTAGGAAAACTATACCATTCACAATAGCCTCAAAAAAAAATAAAATAAAATACTTGGGAATCAATCTCACAAAAGAGGTGAAAGACCTGTACAATGAGAACTACAGAACACTAAAGAAAGAATTTAAAGAAAGTCTGAGAAGATGGAAAGATCTCCCATGTTCTTAAATAGGCAGAATTAATATTGTCAAATTGGCCCTACTAACAAAAGCACTCTACAAATTCAGTGCAATTCCAATTAAAATCCCAATGATAGACCTCATAGAAATAGAGCAAGCAATCATGAAATTCATTTGGAGGAATAAGAGACCCAGAATACCTAAAGCAATTCTTAGCAAGAGCGAAGCGGGGGTATCACAATACTGAACCTTCAACTACATTACAGAGCAATAGTAACAAAAACAGCATGATATTGACACCAAAATAGACAGGTAGATCAATGGTACAGAATAGAGGACACAGAGACAAACCCGCATAAATACAGGTATCTCATACTTGACAAAGGAGCCAAAAACATACAATAGAGAAAAGATAGCCTCTTCAACAAATGGTGCTGGGAAAACTGGAAATCCATATGCAGCAAAATGAAACTAAACCCATATCTCTCACCCTGTACAAAACTCAACTCAAAATGGATCAAGGACCTAGGAGTTAGACCAGAGACCCTGCACCTAATAGAAGAGAAAATAGGTCCAAATCTTCATCATGTTGGCCTAGGACCAGATTTCCTTAACATGACTCCCAAAGCGCAAAAATAAAAGCAGGAATAAATGAGTGGGATAGAATCAAACTAAAAAGCTTTTTCTCAGCAAAGGAAACAATCAGCAATGTAAAGAGACAGCCTTCAGAGTGGGAGAAAATCTTTGCTACACACATTTCAGATAGAGCACTAATCTTCAGAATCTACAAAGTACTCAAAAATCTTTACACCAAGAACACTAATAACCCAATCAATAAATGGGCCAAGGAAATGAACAGACACTTTACAGAAGATCTACAAGCAATCAACAGATTTATGAAAAATTGTTCAACATCTCTAGTTACAAGAGAAATGCAAATCAAAACCACCTTAAGATTTCATCTTACCCCATTTAGAATGTCTTTTATTAAGAATACAGGCAACAACAGGTGCTGGCGAGGATGTGGGGAAAAGGGTACACTCATACATTGCTGGTGGGATTGCAAGTTGGTGCAGCCACTCTGGAAAGCAGTGTGGAGATTCCTTAGAAAACTTGGAATGGATCCACCATTTGACCCAGCTATCCCACTCCTTGGCCTATACCCAAAGGACTTAGATTACTGCAGTGATGCAGCCACATCAATGTTCATAGCTGCTCAATTCACAATAGCTAGATTGTGGAACCAACCTAGATGCCCTTCATCAGATGAATGGATAAAGGAACTGTGGTATATATGCACAATGGAATACTCAGCCATAAAGAAGAATAAAATTATGGCATTTGCAGGTAAATGGATGATGTTGGAGACTGTCATGCTAAGTGAGATTAGCCAATTCCCACAATCCAAAGGCCAAATGGTCTCTCTGATAAGTGAATGGTGATGCATAATGTGGGGTGGAAGGGAGGCAAGAATGGAGGAAGGATAGATTGCATAGAGGGAAGGGAGGGGTGGGGTCGGAGTGGGGGGGTAACAATAACAACAGAATGAGACAGACATCATTGCCCTGTGTACATGTATGAATGCACAGATGGTGTGATTCTACTTTGTGTACAACCAGAGAAGCAACAGCTGTACTCCATTTGTGTACAATGGATCAAATAAATTTAAAAGAAAAAAAAAAAAGAAAACCCCAAGTCAGATGAAAAAAAAAGAAAAGGTAACATCTCTAAGCAGTGTTTTCCATTGAAAAATATTTTCCAAATCTCTGAACTTGAAAGGCAACAAAAATTAAGTTTTTGGTGTACAAAGGGAGGGTGAAAAAAGAATAATCTTAAACTCAGCAAACTAGGAACAATTCCTTTAAGAAACCTCTACTTAAAGAACCCTGGCACATATACCTCAGAGGCTTGTCCTAAATGAGGTGATGAAAGACAGTACCTACTTTGTAAAACCAGATTCAGTCCTGTTATTGCCCACTCTGGAATCCAGGTGTCTGGCTGCTCAGCTAATGCCTTCTCCTCGACATCATCCACTCTTGACAAAATTACTGAAGCTGAGCTCTGTAAATTAAATGCCATGATTAAGCAATACTAATCTGAATACCTACAACATTTCTATGGAATTACCAAAAATAAAAGCTTATTTTACTTAGTGAAAGATCTGTAAACAAACTATTTGAATAAATTCCTTGAATTCAATAAATCAATACAACAGAATTAACACCAACAGATAGTTAGGTATCTATCTACTGTGATCTAAAGGAACTGAAACCTAGTTAAATCCTAGTTAAAGCCTAGTTAAAACTGAAGATCCCATTGAGTAGTTTGTAAGCATGGAAGAGTTACATTGCCAAAGAAGCAACGCACCTGATAATTTCTCCAAGTGTCAAGAAAAGGAAGCATCACTTTGGGCTTCAGCAGTCTAAAGAGGCTTAATGGGAAATTCATATTATTTAGAAACAAAAATCCAAATGATCAGTAAGGAATTCTGCCTTAATTATACTATGCTGGTTTTGTGCCTAAAGTGTTTTTCTATAAGGTTCTGAAGTGAATCTGAAGAATAAAAAAAAATATATATGTTTAACAGTGGTCTCGAAAAAGAATATTTTTTGATGATTTTAATTCTTTGAATAATGTCATGTGCACACACTTGTGTATCAGCATTCTTAAGTCTCCAGTGAGAATATCCACATCACCCAGGTTCCACTCACATAACCACTAGAAGAGATCAATTCTTTTTTAGTATTTTCAGTTCTGGGGATTGAACCCAGGGCCTAGCACATGCCAGGCACGTGTCTGTCACTGAGTTACATACCCAGCCCCAACAGATTGGAATATTAAATGTCAGCATATATAAAATGTAAAGAATTCACTAGCTTTGTAAATAAATTGTTTACAAAAATTTTATTTGGAGATTTGACATTTTCTTTCTTTCTCTTTTTTTTTTTTTTTTTTTTTGGTTGGTTCTTTTTAGTTATACATGATAGTAGAATCCATTTGGACATAATTATACAAGCATATAATATATCTTATTCTAATTAGAACCCTATTATTATGGATGTACATGCTGGTGGGATTCACTGTGGTATATTCATTTATGTACATAGGAATATGTCAGATTCATTCCACTTTCTTTTTCCTATCTCCCCTCCCTTCCCTTCATTCCCCTTTGTCTCATCTACTGAATTTCTATTCTTCCCCTCCCCAGCCTTATTGTGGGTAAGCTTCTGCATATCAAGAAAACATTCAACCTTTGTTTTTTGGAGATTGTCTTATTTCACTTAGCATGATAGTAGTCTCCAATTCCGTCCATTTACCAGCAAAAGTCAAAGTCATTCTTCTTTATGGCTAATATTCCATTGTGTATATATACCTCATTTTATTTATCCATTCATCTGTTGAAGGGCACCTAGGTTGGCTGCATAGCTTAGCTATTTTGAATTGAGTTGCTATAAACACTGATGTGGCTGCTTTGCTGTAGTATGCTGATTCTAAATCCTTTGGATGTACCCATACCAAGGAATGGGATAGCTAGGTCAAATGGTGCTTTCATTCCTAGTTTTTTTGCTGAATCTTCAAACTGCTTTTCAGAGTGGTTGCACCAAGTTGCAGTCCCACTAGCAATGTATGAGTATACCATTTTCTCCATATCCTCACAAGCATTTATTGTTATTTGTATACTTGATAATTGCCATTCTGACTGGAGTGAGATGAAATTTCAGTGTAGTTTTAATTTGCATTTCTCTACTTGCCAGAGATGTTGAACATTTTTTCATGTATTTGCTGACCATTAGTATTTCTTCTTTTGATAAGTGTTTGTTCAATTCTTTTGCCCATTGGTTGGGTCATTTGTGTTTTTCTTTTTTGTTTTGTTTTTTAAGTTCTTTGTATATATGGAAATTAAACACCCTATCCAAGGTACAGGTGGCAAAGATTTTTCTCCCGTTCTGTACATGTTCTCTTCCACTCTTGATTGTTTTTAAAAATTCAACTTTAATGAGGCACAGTTTACATAAAATAAATGCACCCATTTAACTATATATTTTGATGAGTTTAGTGAAATTAATACCACTATGTAATCTCATCACTACAATCAATATTTAAAACATTTCCATCCCCTTCATTCCCTTATACTCATCCAGTCATCTATCCTTCCAAGGGGAAAGTCTCCCTAGATGGGTCTTGCCATAGTTGAGCAGCAGCTGCCTCCAAACAGTGCCCACCTGTCCACTGACTGGGACACTTGAAGACAGAAAATCATTCTACTCACCATATCTTCCTTTCCCATATCCCCTTTCCCTGGGAGACAGCATACCTAAGACTGCAGTGGACATTTCTCCACATGAGCAGCTAAGCCAGCCAGGACTTGTGAAACAAAGCTCTCACTGAAACATGTTAAGAGATGCCAGGTGTTGAGAAGTGCAGATGCAGCCTTCATCCAGTTCTGCCTCGGCCTCCCAGATTGAAAGACAAGAAACAGCTCACAATTTTCTGGGTCTTAACTCAAAACTTGGTCTAATTCAAGGTGTAAATCCAACAGATTCCACGGGAAATCGGATTAAACACATGGTGCTTGGTAATACAAGTTGACTGGAATAAAAAAAAATAGCTATTGCCTTCTGTATCAGAAAGCTAGGTCATCTGCAGGCAGAGCTTACCACCACATCCCCAACTCCTGAAATGGGACCTAGGGCATAGCATGTGAACAGAAAATGTTTGTTGACCGAATAGAACAATGTCTCCTACTCTCTGAAATCTTTTTTTTTTTTTTCACTTTTAGATCCACTTTTATTTTCTTCACTCCTCACATACAGAACTTCTCCACACACATTAAGATATGGAAGGCTTCACAAATTTGAATGTCATCCCTGCACAGGGGCCATGCTAGTCTTCTATGTATCATTCCAATTTTAGTACATGTGCTGCCAAGTAAGCACCTCTTTGAATTCTTACAACCCAACAGGCTCCTGTGTATTACATAAGTAACAGTATCAAACATCATTTGAGGACTTTGGAAACTGTTTTCATAACTTTATTTATATTAATCTCTCAAATTATGTTAAAAAGATGCAGTTATACCAACTAGCAATTCCATTTGAAGTATTCATGAAACAAGGAATCATACTATGTTAAATACATGCAGAAGGAAAGTATGTATTTAGAAAGTACCTTCATAATAGGAGAGTGAAAACTGTATTAATGGAATGCTCTCTGGGGTAGAATCAGATTATTAACAATTGTGGTACATTTGTTTGCTGGTGCTGCCATAACGAAGACTGGAAGACTGGGTGGCTTATGTCACGGAAATTGATTTCCTCACAGTTCTGGAGCCAGGACATCCAAGGTCAAGGTGTCAGCAGAGTTGGTTTCTTCTGAGGGCCTTTCTCCTTGGCTTGAGAATGGCCATCATCTTCTGATATCTTCACATGATTCTCCCTTTATGTCTGTCGGTGTCCTAATCTGTTCTTATGAGGACAGCAGTCATACTGGATTAGGACCTACCAATATTACCTTATTTAACTTTAATTGCCTCTTTAAAGGTTCTGTCTCCTAATACAGTCATTTTCCAATATACTAAACATATGGATAGGGAGGTATATATTTCCCATTATAGAAAGCTGCAAAAGGTTTCTTCCCACAAAGTTTTCTTTTCCCTGTGTTAAACTTATTTGCTTTTTAATATTAAATTTGTGAAATTCTGCTCCTCCATAGATAATTCCATCACCCCTTCAAGTGTGTCCACTTGGTTTAATTCTAAAAATAAACAAAGATATCCCTCCTTTGACTTGATTCTGCAGTCCCTTTCCTCTCCTGTCACCCTCAAGCCTCACAGAAAGATTGGCTGTCACCTCTATCCCACCCCACCTACTTCATACTGACCTCCACCCTCATGGTCTACTCAGCTCTGAGTCTACTTCCTCAAAGGGCCCAAGTGATAGCCTCCTGACCTAATCCAAGAGGACCATCATTTCTTCTCCCTCTCTTTCTCTCAATTTTTTTCCTTTGGCCAAACTAGGGATTGAACCCAGGGATGCTCTACTGCTGAACTGCATCCCCAGTCCTTTTTACTTTTTATTTTGAGACAGGGTTTTGCTAAGTTACTGAAACTGGCCTCAAACTTGTGATCCTCTTACCTCGTCCTCCTTAGTCACTGGGACTGTAGGCATGTGCCACCATGCCTGGGTCAGAAGGACACTATTTCTTGAAATACTTCTGTTTCCAAATTTCTTGTAAACATCCAAACAAGTAACTCCTATTGTCTTTGTGCCCACTTTCTGTTATTTTGGGCCCCAAGTATGAGTATTACCATCACGGTGGAGATGTATCCTTTCTCTCTGCATGGTTGATTCTCAAAACTTTTTCTGTAGCCTTGGTCTCTCACAGATACTCCAATCTCTGTCCAAATGTTTGCAGAATTTATCTATGTTGCCATAAACTGTATGTGTTAAACAAAAGAAATCCTTCCCCACTTGTCTCCTGAAATTTCCATGCTCTATCAGAGACATTGCTATTCATCTGAAATCAGATCATGTTCATCCTCCCTCTCATTTGTTGTCCTCATTCAAGCTGCAACAGAGACCAGTCAATATTTTCTTTAAGGAGCCCTACATATTTTATGGTTTCCTCTTTTTGTTCTCTGTCACCCCATTTGGAGCCTTTATCCACCAAATCTGCACCTCTCCTACTTCCTTTTGCCTGGCTGCCTTCCTTCAAGCTGAAATTTGCCTTCCAGTCTGCCACTACCCTAGTAGCCTCCAACCAAACTGAATTTGTTCCATCATGTCATGCTCTCCCAGGATCAGGGGTTAGTACCAGCTTCCTACTGTCACCAGATCAAATCCAAACACCTTAACTTGGCTTGTGGCATCCTGACTAAGCAGAATCCCCCATCCCAATCCCAGTTTATCCCTCACTCCCTGTAGATGCTCTGTTCCCATTAACATAATGGCTTCATTTAGTCCCTTGCCCTCCACCCCTCTCAGTCTACCTCTGTTCAAACTAACACCCTACTTACTCCTTTTGTCTGTTCTGCCATTTTTGACAACCTGTGCTCCCTTCTCAGCTTCCATTTGTTAGTGCTTTGACCTTAAACACCTGCTCTAGAACCTCAATTTCTTCCTATGTAAAATGGAAGTTTTAACACCTACTGACAAGATCATTGAAAGAATTAAATGGTACAGTGTATGGAAAGGTGATTTAGTCCACCCCTCTCCCCTGCCACACCCCAAGTGCCTACCACAATTGTAACTCCTCTTACTATTAGCAAAACATGATCAGGAGAAGGAATGTCATAGAGTAAACACAAAATTGGGTGAGTGAGTAACAGGAGTAATAAATGCTTAATATATGTTGATTTAGTAACCTATAAGCTCACATTATTTCCCTCCTCTATTTACATTACCTGACTACTCATACTGAAAAATTTCATACTTCTTAAACTCCACAACACTCCTTTTTGTAATTCTTTTCACGTGTGTCAAGCCATCTCTAGTTTGCAAAGACCTTAAGGATAAGGATAATGATATTCCTGTAGCCATCGTTTGGTGATTTTGGACTATGGAACGTGTATAAACTCATTTAACCTTCACAATAATTTGATGAATGTGCTTGCCATTGTTATTCTTGTGCACGGAGACCCAGGATACTAGCTGATTACCCAAGGGCATAAGGTTAGTGAGCATTAGAGCTGAGACCCAGCAGGCTGGCTCAACAACTGGGTGTACAACTATTGGCTGCTTCCCAGGGTATGGGGTCACACTCTCAGGTAGGTATGAGGCCACTCATTCATTGACTTACTGTCTGGTACAACCTATTCTCAAAGCTACAAGTTCTCTTGTAGCAGAAGCATGCATTCCCAAATATGTTACTTTAAGGCTATTTGAGAGAGCACTATTGTAACCCTCATGGTACCCTGAAAACTAAACTTCCTTTAAAAAGCATTTAGAAAAAGAACCAGAAGTACACACAAAAGCCAGGATTATTACTAAGCAAATGTTTTTGGTACTAAAGGTTGTTTTACCATATAGAAAGTGAAGGCCAAAAGAAAAGGAAAAAAGGAGAGAGAAGGGGCATGTGGGAGAAGTAATGAGAATAATTTACAGAAAAAAAGGAAACACCAGGGGGCCAGGTCTTCTCAAACAGCCTCTACCATGATGGGCACCTTGTTCCAAATGACCAAGAGCCTTCATTTACATGTTAGTTTGCATTTGCTCCTTTTGGTGCCCTAAGCACGGATGGAGTTTTGATTTGAGAAGCTGGAATGGATGGAAAGCTAGAGAAGACACTGGTGGGAACCCAAAACTGGCCAATGAAACTAACATTCATCAGAGTGGCGGCTCCTAAACTAAAACAATCCTGCAGGACTGAAATATTGCACAAAGAAGCAAGATACTTTCTGGTGACTTTTACATTGTGCCAGATTGCAAATTCAAGATGATATATAAAACGTTGAAGTGCAAAACTACACAGGATGTTTTACAACACTAGAAACTAACTTTGAAAATATGAGTAGATTCCCTGCACTTTGTATCAACCATTTTAATGAGAAGTGAAACAGACTAAATGATATCAGGCATATGTGTGAAATGTTAAAAGGGCCAGTCTGGCACTGTGGTTTCAAGAGACCTTACCTCCATGGGACTATGTATCAAGAGTCAGATCCCTTGGGGTTGGGGTTGTAGCTCAGTGGTAGAGCCCTTGCCTAGCATGTATGAGGCACTGGGTTCGATCCTTAGCACCACTTAAAAATAAACATACAGGCAAAAATAAAGAATACAGGCATTCTTTCCATCTACAACTACAAAAACTTAAAAAAAAAGAGCCAGGGAATTTTTCATATTGTCACGAGCATGAAAGGTACAGCTACAAACAGATATCTAGAAGTGTGCACAAATTCCAATCATCAATATTCAAAGATAGATAGACACTATGACTGTTCTTTATTTCTTGCAGGGGCAGAAAAAAATAATAAGGAGGATTAGAAAAATGAAGCCATGACAACAAACCACAGGCAGTCCAAACCTTGCCTAATCTTTTCCTTATTTAACTTAGCAAAAAGCAGTTATATGCCACCAGATGCTGCTGCAACATCAGTGGGTTACAGTGAACTCACTATTAGCTCATGCACTGGAATAAACAACAAATGTGCATATTTTTCTAAAACCAAATTGTTTGCATCTGTTACATATTTCATAGTCTTGTTTCCCCGTAAGCCTGTCTGAAAACTGACCTGATGCAATGTCCTCTAGAAATTAAGGAACATTGCTACACATTTCAAAGGGTGAATCTTTACCATACATTCCTTAGCAGGAGAGAATTTGAACATTAACATAGGAAAACAAATGTACCATAAACCAAAACCTTCATAAATATGAGATAACAACTTTCATTAAAAGGTGCATGTTTACTTTTGGTCTTTCCAGTTACATAAAGGATAAATACTTTCAGGTAACTGGCCATGACCATTTCCTAACAACCCTGACTGTAGTTTTCTCCAAGCAGTCAGATTTTGCATTTTTCTAGAGGAGACAAATAGTAATACCTCATGAATTGTCCCTTAGATTTTTAACTCAATACGACACACGACACTTCTATGTTGGGCTCTAAAATACTGCATGGAATTTTAATACAACAGTAATAAGAGTCATTAACTTGAGATCAAATTATGTTTGAAATAATGTCTCCTCCATCTACCTTTTTTTCGTTGGAGGGGGTCTTTTTTTCTGATCTGGAGAATAATCTCCACAGCCGCTAGCCAGAGGCTACTGGTATCTAATAGATGTGAGGTCAGGGATTTTGCTAAACATCTCGCAATGCATAGGACAGCCTCCCACTCCTATCCCCAACCCCACCCAGTGAAATAAATACCAAAACCAATAGTACCAAGGCTGAGAAATGCTGGAACTACTTAACCAAACTACTTTTAATTAAAAGAAGAAAAATACCTTCTTAAGTGTCTTTACTGGCTCCTTATTTACTAGATTATAAATAGCAACCTGCTGAGCCTTAACTTCCACCACACTTCCTAATCTATTTCTAAGCTCCCTTACAGTTTAACTGAATAAACATATGATAACTTCTTGTCATGTGCTAGAGCTGCAAAGATACTAAAAGAGTAAGAGAGCCAGGAGCAGTGGCACACACCTGTAATCCCAGAGACTCAGAGGCTGAGGCAGGAGAATTGCAAGTACGAATTTAACCCGGGCGATTTAGTGATACTCTGTGTCAAAATAAAAAACAAAAAGAGCTGTAACTCAGTGGTAGAGTGCTTGCCTTGCATGCATGAGGTCCTAGGTTCAATCCCCAGTACACACACACACAAAGTACAAGAGGTCAGCGTCCTCCAGAAGCTCACTGATGCAGGGTACAGAAAAAATGAGACTGTGACTGGCACCCAGTAGGTGTCAGGAATGGTCTTTCCCTTCCTAATTAGCTCTAATTCCAAGCTGACTCTGACGAGTGTGGTAAAAAGAGCAATGGAACCTTGTCTCCCACTATTTCCCATATAAACCATGCTCTTGTCATTTGCAAAGAAAAACTATTCACATAGTTTCACTGAACACATATTTCTCAGAAGGATGACTGCACACTGAGCTTTTTCAGCATACTGAATTTACAGTCTGCTCATGGAGTTGTAGGACAGCTAGCAAGGACTAAAGGAGGAACAATGCAAATCAACTAACACCTTGGGAATTTAGATCAATGTATTCAAACTTATGTCACTAAACATCAATTGATCAGATTCAAAATCCCCAGGAAAAAGGAAAACTTGTAAATCCAATGTGCATTTGTTATATGGAGAGTACAATATAAACTGCATGACTTTCCTCTTCATGTTCCCTTTGTCATTATAATTCCTAATAAATAGTCTTTTGTTATGCTAAATACTGAGTATGCAGCATTTACAGGAAGACTTTATACTGGCATTTATCAAAATGCAATTTTCTCCCCAGCCTCAATGATTTTTCCACATACATGATCTCTTCTCTTGCTGATAATTGAGAAATTAATATTACTATTAGTGACTATGATATAGATTGAATTTGTCAACCATAAGTTGTTCATCTCCAGATACCCTTGGGTTCCTGTAAATTGTTTCTCTTAGGTAGGCAGTTTTGCTCTTGGTTTTTAAATATTAACATGTCAAAGTATTGACCTGCTGTTTCGATAGAAAGATAGCAAGGAAGACTTTCTTTTCTGGTCAAAAGAAGAGAAGACTGTTTATGTGTCAGCCTCAAATATGCCATGGGGTCAAGGAATGAGAAGTTCTATGGATAAAAGCTCTGTGCAGGCAAGAATATTTGCAAAATGATGACAGTTCACCATAAAACACATGTCTCAACACAATGGCCATGTATCTGTTAAACAAGAACAGTAAGCCTGTATTCCCCAAACATCTGTCTTAAAAGCTACTGTAATGTCATGGTTAAGACCTCAGCTCTGATGCCAGCTTGTCTGAGTCTAAATCCTGTTCCTGCCATTTACTAGCTGTGTGACTTCTCTAAATCATCTTTCCTCCCACTTAAATAGGGATAATAATGGTTCCTCTCCTGAGGTTATGCTGAGCTCTGTGTTAATCCGTGTAAAACAGACTGGACTGGTATGTGACCAACATTCAGCAAACATTAGCTATTGTCATTTTGTCGTGTTATACATGAACTATATCCATTTTTATCATCTGCTTCTTTCAAAATGAAAAAAATCTTCCTAACTATATTTATTATACTGTATTTGTTATAGTAACTGTAAACAACAACAACATCATAAATGGACATGAATATAGAAGAAAGGAAAATGTCCCCTCTAAACCTATCCCTTAAAAATAACCACTCTTCAGAGCTTGATATAGATTTTTCCAGGTCTTTCCATATACATGCTCATTTACATACACATATATACACAAGCTAATCTTTTTCTTTGAGGTTTCCGGCCTTGGTTTCCTCTCCTTCAAAATTTTGAACACATATTCATCTTAAGAATTCAGTTTTGTGCTTAACTGTCTAATCTACATGGCCTTTATTTTTGTATGTATTATGAAATAAGAATGTAAATTCTCTGCCAGGCACAGTGGTACACACCTGTAGTTTCACCTGTTTAGGATGCTGAGGCAGGAGGATCACATGAGCCTAGGAGTTTGGGTCCAGCCTGGTAACAGTGAGACACCATCTTTTAAAAATAAATATTTAGGGGCTGGGGATATAGCTCAGTTGGTAGAGTGCTTGCCTCACGAGCACAAAGCCCTGGGTTCAATCCCCAGCCCTGCAAAAATAAATAAATAAATAAATAAATAAATATTTTAAAAAGATTGTAATTCTCCCCCTAAATGGTGCTCCAGTCATCTCAATACCAATTATTAAATAATTCCTTCCTTTCCTTGCTGATTTTAAATGCTAATTCTATCATATGCTAAATATCCATATATAAGAGTCTATTTCTAGCCTTTTTGTCTTCCATTAATGTATCTGTCAGTCTATCAGTCAATGAGCTCCTACCTCAGTATCACACTGCTTTTAATTGCAGTGACTTTATAATAGATTTTGGTATTTAGTTATGGCAGTCTCTTAGCACTTCTTAGCAAAATGGTAATTATTTATAATTTCATAGATAAGGAGATTCACTAAGGCTCCAAATGCAACAAAAGATAAGGGGGAGCTACTAAGAGTCCACTACCCTTAGAGAATTATAACTGGTCTTTATCAACAAGAACAGGATCATATTCCTTCCAGCAGTACCTGAGAAAGATTTTTAAAACATTAAGCACACCAGGCCCCATCTTGCACCCCTGTAATCCCAGCAACTCAGGAGTCTGAGGCAGGAGGATAGCAAGTTCAAGGCCAACCTACCTAGGTAACTTAGTGACACCCTTTCTCAAAATAAAAATAAAAATGGCTGAGGATGTAGCTCAGTAGTACAGTGCTCTTGGATTCAATCCTCAGTACTGAAAACAAACAAAGCAAACAAAAACAATATTTAGCCCTCAAATAGGTATTTGTTGTTTTCTGGTGTGTATGATAAATACCATTCATTGCTTTACTAATGATTTGAAACCTTGGCAGATACAAGTCCATTTAGTGTTGATTTCTAGTAACAATAGGAAAAGAAAAAGTAAATTTGATTTGCAAGGGAACAAGTTTAGGCTAGATATGTGTATTGGAATTTCCTGGTTATGAAGAGAACAATGAAGCATGCTCCTTTTTTTTTTTTTTTTTTTCTTTTTCCTTTGGAGGATTGCATGTTTGGAACTGAACCCAGAGCCTCATACATGCTCAACAAGTATTCTATCACTGAACTAGACTCTAAGCTCTTTTTTTTTTTTTTCATTATTTTTTATTTTGAGTCAGGGTCTCACTAAGTCACTCAAGCTAGCCTTGAACTTGCGATCCTCCTGCCTCAGACTCCTGAGTAACTGAGATTACAGGCATGCTACCATAAATAATTTTTATTATTATAAATTCTTAAGAAAGACTTAGCTCACTGGTACTGTAAAGACAGCCTGAGTCTGATTCTTTCCCATGACAGAAATCTAGGCTGGAAAACTTCTCTCCAATATCTGAAGTCACTCTGAGAGTATGCTTTTTCTGTTCTTTTGGTTTGTTTATTTGTTTGCTTGTTTGCTTTTAGTTGTAGATGGAGACAATACTTTTTATTTATTTTTATGCAGTGCTAAGGATCAAACCCGGTGCCTTGAACGTGCTAGGCAAGTGCTCTACCACTGAGCTGCAACTCCTGCCCACTTTTTCCATTCTTCGAAGTCATATTCTAATTTATTTATGACGGACAATTACATGAATTGCTAATTAATAATAAAAATGTGGTTAATGGGGGACTGGGGTTGTGGCTTAGTGGTAGAGAACTCACCTAGCATGTATGAGGCACTGGGTTTGATTCTCAGCACCACATATAAATAAATGGAAAATAAAGATCCATCAACACTAAAAAGAATTTTTTTTAAAAAATGTGGTAAATAATAAAATACTAGTTTGAATAAACAACAGATCTTACACATCTAAGAAAACTTAATGTTTACTTTTAAAATGCTATGAGCAGCATGTCTGTAAGCACATTTGACTCACTGAGAGAAGTAATCATTAAGTAGAAAAAATAAACATAGATTTCAGTGAACCACATGGTAATGATAAATGAAAAATCGATTGCATAAGCAAATGCAAAAATGAAGTTATAAGAAATATAAATAAAACTAAAAAGGACTCTGATTCTGTCTGTGAAGTAATACCTGATATTAGACTTGCCTGCAATGCAGACTAGACTGCAATGAAGAGCAGGATACCAGAGAAGGTATATGAATCAATTGTTTCCTAACATTAAACAGGCAAAGCAGAAGTGTAAAACCTGAGAGAAGTGATACCAACAAGGGTAGGTCCGTGATGGTCCTGTTTTTCTTCCAGGAGCTGCTGTATAGATTGTGATATAGGAAAGGGGGAACTCAAGCAGAGCGTGACAATCTTGCTGAGATGAGGACACAGAGGGCAAAGTTAGGGAGGCCTAGGCAGTTGGAATTTGCAGGGCAGACACCAGAGGTGAGTAAGCTAGATAAAGCAAGAGTCAGAAACCTGCATGACAGCTTTCATGCATGCATTCTGGGCACATCCACCAAGTGAAAACTCTCTGAGGCCAGGCAAAGAACATTCACAAGGGAGCTGTGAAGTGAGCAATCACCATCTGGTACAGAGATCTGTGAGATGTTCAAGTTGCAAACAGATAGAGCAGAAAGACCTTGGAAGTATACTGTTGTGAAAGTATTACATTATTGGAGAAGTGGCATGATAATATTTGGAGGCACACTGATAAATGGAAGATTCATACCATAAATCTTATAGTGACTATCATTTTTCTAGCTGATAATGAAGGAGATAAAATGAAATAAAGTATGGACTAAAAATTCTAATTAAAACTCAGACTGTCCAATTGGTCCACAAGAAATCTAACTTAGGAGCTGGGGTTGTAGCTCAGTGGTAGAGCACTTGCCTAGCATATGGGAGGTAGTGGTTTCAATCACATAAAAAAATAAATAAATAAAATAAGGTATTGTGTCCACATACAATTTTTTAAAATTTTAAAAAAGAAATCTAGCTTAAATATACACACAAAGAAGGACAAAAGCAAAAGGATGAAAAATATATACCACATAGACACAAAGTATAAGAAAGCTTGTTTGACTATTAATTAAAGATAAAGTACACATGAAGACAGGACTATTATCAGAGATAAAGAGGGACATTTATCATTTTTAATGATAAAATATCATCACTAAAAAGAAATAAAAATCCTAAATGTGAATCTACTTATCACAGAGCTTCAGAATACTTAAAGAAGAAACTGGTAGAATAGGTTTGAGAGGTGCAGAATGGCAGAGTGCTTGCCTAGCATGCACAAAGTCCTGTGTTCAATCCTCAGCACTGCAAAAACCATGACAAAATTAAGCAACCTGACAGAATAGAATGGAGAAAAAAATCCACATTAGAGTTGGATATATCATCCTGCCTCTCTCCATAATTAATAGAAATAGTACGTAGAAAATTGTTACTTATATGAAAGACTTAAACAACACTCTCAATTCACTGAATCTACAGTTAGTTGCTCTGTGGAATTTTACAGAACACTCCACTGAATAGTGGCAGGCTATAGAGGGATTTCAGAGTAAATGCAACATTCATCATACACTGAGCCTGGAACTAGTGTCAATAAATTCAACAGGATTGAAATCACATCAAGAGTTCGTCTGACAAAGCACAACTTAAATGGAAATCAATAACTGAAATATTGATTGTAGGAATATGAAGTAATATGGTCATTTTGAAAACACTCAGGGTTTTTCATAAACTAAAAAATTCCACTCAGTAGTTACATAAGGAAAATGAAAACATATCCATGTAAATTTTACATATAAATGTTCTTATTTTCTTCTTAATTTTCAAGAACTGGAAACAACTAACACAAATGTTCATCAACAGATAGCAGGATAAACAAATTATAGAATAAGAAAACATGGAATAGTATGCAGCAATAAAAAGGAAAAATTACTAATACATACAACATCGATAAATCTCTAAGACATGCTAAAAGAAGCCAGACATAAGAGAGTATACATTATTGGAGAAGTGGCATGATAATATTTGGAGGCACACTGATAAATGAAAGGTGGTATGATTTCATTTCTAAAATTCTAGAAAAAATGTACAAATAATCAATAGTAACACAAATTAAATCAGTCATTCCTGCTACTAAGAACTGAGAAGTGGTATTATGGCAAAGGGACATGAGGGGAAATGTTGCCTATCTTGGATGTGGTGTGGTTTATATTTGCCAAAAATCATTGAAATGTGCACCTAACATGGGTGTACCTGTTTTATGTTAATTAATTATAGCTAAATAAATTTTACCAAAATAGACCACTCATAGCCTCCCACAGTGGCATGTTCCTGTAATCCTAGCACTTTGGGAGGCTGAGGGAGGAGGATCACTTGAGCCTGTGAGTTCAAGACCAGACTGGTCAACATAGTGAGACCCTGTCTCAAAAAAAAATAAATAAATAAATAAATCACTCAGGGGCTGGGCAAGTAGCTCAGTGGTACAGCACTTGCCTAGCATGTGCACGATCCTGGATTTAATCCCCAGCATAGCAAAAGTGAAAAAAAAAAGTAAACCACTCATAATCCTACACCCAGTGGTTATCACCATTACTGTTTTATATATTTGCATCTGGATCTATTTAGATGAATGTGTTTTTATGTTATGTAATTAAAGATATTCCCTCAGTAGAATAAAATAAATCAAGTAATACTTGTGAAATGGTGGCATAAGGACCTCTATGAATCTGTTCCCAAACAACCGTAACTCTAAACATTATCTAAGGAAATATGGTGAATGAAGAAACATTTGTCCAATAAAATCTACTACACCTCCATAAGAACAATGAGACTCCATGGCATTTGAACCACAGCTTGCTCCCTTCTTTCACTACCCCAGTCAACTCAGCATGATGGAAGCACCATCCAGGCATATGGGGCAAGAACATGGGGCTTCCTATCCCCTCTATCCCCAGTCAAGAGATGCAGCATTTCTGCAGGAGCGGTAAGCCACCAGCCTTTCCCAACCCCTCCAAGTCTGAGTTAGAGGCTAAATTCCTGGTGAGTGCAGCCAAAAGGGTGGCAGATATCTTTGTCCACTTAGCCCCCACTCTAGGGGTACATGTTTTACCTGTAACACACAATGTAAGAATGCTAGTGCCTCAGTCCCCTTCACCCCAGCTTGCCTGCAGGGGAAAGGTTCTGTGTAGAAGGAAACAAACCCAGATCAGTAGCTAATCTACCTCCACAGTGCCTGGTGCAGCGACTCCAAGATATTGTCCCAAGTGACAGGCAGTTCATACAAACAGAGAGCTCCAAGGTTCTCCCCAGAACAGCTTTATTAGAATTTACCTTATCTTAAACAGAGTACTAGAGAGATTCAAGCTCAAGGACATGCTCAAAAACAATGGAGACCTTGCTGGTAAGCAATTAAGAGGAGGCTGCTCATTCCATGAGAGCAACAAGCTAAAGGCCAGACAGTTAAATGGCCCGAGGAGCCCTTCTAGGCCACAACAAAGTTCAAAGATTGGCCTCAAAAACTACCTCTGCCCAAATTTAATTAGATCAGACTATAGGGCAATTTATACCCTGGAGCATTACACACAAAAAAATAGGACAGTCGGTCAACAATTAGTGACAACCTAAGAAATGTGTGTGATACCAGTGAGGCAGAATGATACCAAATGGGAGGAATGGACTTGACAGAAGTACTTTAGTCAAGACCCCAGCCAAACTAACACAAACAACAAAAGTGAGCCCCATGGAAGGCAGGGCAGTCAATACCTAGGGTTGCTAGAATATGGACCAAAAATGTCCAGTTTTCAAATAACAAATGAGGCATGCAGATAAACAGGAAAGTGTGACCAATAGAAGAGAAATAAAAGCAGGCAATGTAAAATGCCGCTGAGGGAGCTTAATATTAGATTTAACAGACAAATATTCAAAGTAGCAATTATAAATATGTTTAAGAAACTAAAGGAAGCCAGGCACAGTGGTGCACACCTATAAACCCAGCAGCTCGGGAAGCTGAGGCAGAATCACAAGTTCGAGGCCAGCCTCAGCAACTTAGCAAGGCCCTATTTCAAAATGAAAAATAAATAGGGATGGGGATGTAGTTCAGTGGTGAAACACTCCTGGGTTTAATCTCCAATACAAAAAAAAAAAAGGAAGAAGCAGTAGCTAAAGAAAGCCACAATTATAGAAGTAAAAGACAATATTATAGCAGCATTACTCACAATAGCCAAATGGTGGGAAAGATCCAAATATTTGTCAACAAATAGATAAACAAAATGTGGTATATTCCTACAATGGAATATTATTCATCCTTAAAAAGGAATGAAATTCTGATACATGCTACAACATGGATCAACCTAAATGAAAGATGTCAAACACAAAGGAACAAATTCTGTATAATTCTGCTTATATGTGGTATTAGAATAGGCAGACGCATAAAGACATGAAGTAAATTTAGGGTTACCAGGGGCTGAGGTGCTAGGGTAAAATGGAGAATTATTGATTAATAGGTGGAGTTTCTGTTTGTGATGGTGAAGGGTTTGGATATGGATAGCAGTGATTGTCATACAACATTTTGAATGTACTTAATGCTACTGAATTTTACATTTAAAAATGGTTAAATGGTAATTCTTATACTATGTATATTTTATCACAATGAAAGAAATGAGGTTGACTACCAGAAAAAAGAAAAGGAAACTATGATAACAATGACATATCAAATAGGGAATATTAATAAAGGTATAGAAATTATTTTTTTTTAAAGGAACAAAAGGAAATTCAGTGTGGAAAGGTATAATCACCAAAATGAAGATAAGTCACTAGAGAGACTCAATAGTATGTTTGAGATAACTGTAGAAAGAATCAATGAACTTCAAAGGTAAATTATGAAATTTAAGGAAAAGAGAAAATGGAATAAAAAACAGTGAATAGGCCCTCACAGAGATGTGGGATAACATTAAGTGTACCAACATACATGTAATGGAAGCACCACAGAGGAAAAGATAAAAGGAAAGAAAAAATATTGGATGATATGGTGGATTGAAAACATACCACATTTTATGTTTTTAAAAAGTATTGATCTACACATCCAAGAAACTCAAAGGATTCAGAGATTCACATTCGAAAACACTGTAGTAAAAAATGCTGATAGCCAAAACAAGGAGAAAACTTTGAGACAGCAAGAGAAAAATTGCATGTCATGTACATGGGAACCCCAATAAGATGAATAACTGAATCTCATAAGAAATAATGGGACCAGAGGGCAGTGGAATATGATATTTATAAAGTGCTGAAAGAAAACCAATTGCAACCGTGAACCTTCTGTCTAGCGAAACTATCTTTCAAAATGAAGGTCAAATAAAGACATACCCAGATTTAAAAACAAAACAACAACAAAGATTGCTTGCAGGCCTGCCTTGCCATAAATACTAAGGAAACTTCTTCCAGACTGAGCCCAGGAGGTAGACAGTAATTCAAATCCACATAAAAACAAACAAGGAATAACAGAAAAGGTATTTATGTAATTATATTATTTTTTACTTTTTTTCTTTTTGCAGTACTGAATGACAAACCCAGGACCTTGCACATACTAGGCAAATACTCTACCATTGAGTTATTCCACCAGCCCATGCTTTTATGTAATTGTAAAGGGCTGTATATACACATATTTCTACACTTTCTTCCCTTCACTTAGTTTAAAAGCAATTACATAAACAATGTGTATATAAAATACAATTTGGCTTATAACATTTAGAAATGTAACAAGTTTACCGATAAAATCACAAACATTTTATAATGATACAAGAGTCAATTTAGCAGGAAGATACAACAATTATTTTATATATGCACCCAACAACAGAGTCCCCAGAACACATGAAGTAAAAACTTACAGAGTTTTGAAAGGAGAACCTGATAATTCAACAATGATAATTGGAAACCCCATTACTGTATTTCCAATAATAGAATTAACTACACAGAATATTGACAAGGAAACAGAGATGTCAATGACACTATGAATGAAGTATAGTCAGCAATCCGGTATAGAACACTGTGCTCAACAGTAGCAGAATAGAAATTCTTATCAAGTACACAGAGGACATTGACTAGGATAGAACTGGCCTAAGTTATAAAACAAGCATCAATATTTTAAAATAATTGAAATCACACATTATAATATATATGTATATTATACAGCCACAATGGAGTGAAATTAGAAATCAATGGCAAAAGTTAGGGATGCTCGAAAATATGTGCAAAATATCACATTCTCAAATAACTAATGAGTCAAAGAAAAAATTATTACAAGAAAAATTTTAAAATGTTGTTATTAATGAAATTGAAAACACAGCTTACCAAAATTCTTGAGAAGTATCTAAAACAGTGCTTAAAGGAAAGTTATAAATGTAAACACAAAATTTAAAAAGAACTTCTTAAATCAAAAACCTAATATTGCACCCAAAGACATTGCAGAGAAAAGGCAAACTAAACCTAAAACAGCAGAAGGAAGGAAATAATAAAGATTACTTATCTTTATAATAATAAAGGTTAGAAATAAATAGAGAATTTCAAAAACAGGGAAAATTAATGAGATTAAAAGTTGGGTTTTTAAAAATTGATCAACAAATTGCTAGACTGATCAATCAAAAAGAAAAAAAGGAATATTCAAATTACTACATTTACCTTATTTCATTAAACTGTGTTTTGGGGTCCAAGGATGAAAGGGAATGAAGAGTGACTGAAATTATGCCTGAACTTTTGGAGGGATGGACATGTTGTATACATTGATTTTGGTGGTCATTACTCAGATGTGTTTTTATTTGTCACAACTTATCATACTATATACTTTATATAGGTGCATCTGATTGTATGTCAATTAATTCAAAATATTTATTCTAAAATTAAATGTGTGTGTAACAAAGATCATTAAAATAATTTTAATTACTGGAATAGAGTAACAAGAAATCCTCAAAATTATATTAGGGCTTTTCTTTCTTTTTTTTTTTTTAAGCACCCAGCACTCCTATTCAAACAAAATATACAATAGAACACATTTTTATAATAATGAGTGCTTTGATTCTTTAAGGGATTCTAACTTTTAAGATTGTTAAGAGTAAAGCTTTTTAAGATTTAAATAGACGCCGGGCGCGGTGGCGCATGCCTGTAATCCCAGCACTTGGGAGGCTGAGGCAGGAGGATTGTGAGTTCAAAGCCAGCCTCAGCAACTTAGAGAGGCCCTGAGAAACTCAGTGAGACCCTTTTTCTAAATAAAATACAAAATAGGGCTGGGGATGTGGCTCAGTGGCCAAGTGCTCTGGGTTCAATCTCCAATACCAAAAAAAAAAAAAAAAAATTTAAATAGACAACACCTTCTTGAATTCTGAATGAAAGGAAATTACTCCACTTGCCTCCAAAATTTTTTACTGCCAAAGAAATTGTGGTTAAGAGATTACCCTATTTGATGGAGAGAAAAAGGACAGCCTTAAATATCTCTCTGCTTTCCATATGATCTGAAAAAAGACAAAGGATAGTATGGAAGTAAGGATCCCCTTTTGTCTCATAAAGTTGCTAAAAGACAGACAGGTGTCTTCAGCAGCTACCCATGAAAAATTAAGCTCATTATGCTGTCTTCTTATTGAAAAATTTTAAAAATAGTGTACAAATTATCTATTTCCACTACCACCTCCATTTTATAACGTTACTGGGGATCAAATCCAGCGACACACTACTACTGAGCTACATCCCCAGCCCTTTTTGGTTTTTATTTGAAACAGGATTTCATTAAGTTGTCCAGGCTGGACTTAAACTTGCAACCCTCCTGCCCCTGCCACCTGAGTAGCTAGGGTTATAGATATGCACCACCACACTCATACATGCATACATATGTATGAACGAATATATGTATAATTTCCTTGGAAAGTGGGGACTTTTTAATGCTACTCTGATAGCTGGTGTGTTGACTCAAATCTGAATGATGATGCCTTCTGATGAATTTAAAGTGAAATCAACAAGATTTCATTCAAGACCAAGCCTGGCCTGTAGAGATGATTACTGAAATAAGGTAAATAAGGAAAAGGTAAAGATTAAAAAATAATGAAAAAATAAATCTGCCTGAAAGCCACATTACTCTGTGTCTGTGTGTATCATATTTATATCATTCTGCAAGTGATACCAAAAGAAAATTTGGAACACGTAGCCTGAAGGAACTACAGAAATGGAAAATATAATAGCATCTTCTCCTCCTTTTATGTTTTGCAGGTGAAATCAAAATTTATTACATCATCTGATGAGCTTTTTGATGTGCACATATAATATATTAAATAACTATAACATAGAAAGAGGAGAGCAAAGGACATACATAGTAGTAGTAGGTTTCTACATTCCTGTCAAAATGGTAAGATGTTGGTTCTTGGTAAATCTAAAAGTTAAGTGGGTGTGTGTTGTAATTCCTGGAGCTGCCATTAAAAAAAAGAAAAGAAATAAAACAATACATAAATATGGTCAAAATAAATAATAAATTAATATGGAATAGAAAATATTAAAATTATTCCAAAGAAGTCAAGATAGAGAAAACAAACATAAACTAGAAGGTAAAGGAGAAACAAACAGAAAACAAGATGGTGGATCTAAAGTCCAA
Organism: Glaucomys volans; assembly: GCA_020662805.1. Lineage (NCBI taxonomy): Eukaryota > Metazoa > Chordata > Mammalia > Rodentia > Sciuridae > Glaucomys > Glaucomys volans. Next base: position 411,447 of record JAJEJO010000568.1, on the reverse strand, counting down.
ACATATCTATAAGTTAAATGCAAATGGTGTAAAACACCCATTTAAAGATATAGATGTCAGAATTGATTGAAAAACACAACATTTACACATTGTCTACAAGAAACTCAGTTCAAACATAATGATACAAGTGGGTTAAAAGTCAAAGATATACCATAAAACATTAATAAAAGAAAGCTAGAATGACTATGTTAAAATTGTAGTGCACTTCAAAACAATGAAAATTATCTGTGATGAAGAAAGACATTACATAATAATAGAAGTGTCAATTCACCAAAAAGACATAGTAATCTTAAATGTGTATGCACCTAACAACAGTAACTGATATATATATACATGAAGCAAAAACTGACAGAACTCAAAGACATAAATCCACAATTGTAGTTGAAGATTTAGGCACTCGTTTCTCTGTAATATAATAGTAGACTGCACATTCTCAAGGATGTAGGATTTAAATCTTAAATGTCCTCCAAAGGCCCATGTACCAAAAACTTGGTCCTCAGCTGATGGTACAGTTGGGAAGATATTGGGATCCTGGCTCCTCCCTGCCTGTCTGTCTGTCTCCTTTCCTCCTCTGTGACTCTCTCCTCTCTCTTCCCTTCCCTCCCTTCCCTTCTCTTCTCTTTTCTTTTCTCTCTCTCTCTCTCTCCTTCCTGGCCACAATAAAGCGAAGGCTTTCTTCACCTTGTGCTCCTGCCATGATAGACTGTATCAGCACAGGCCCAAGGCAACAGGGCCAGTGACCATGGACTGAAAGTCTGAAACCATGAGCCAAAATAAATCTTTCCCCCTTTTAAGTTGTTTATCTCAGGTATTTTTGTCACAGTGATGCAAAGCTTACTAACACACTGAGCACCACTATCAACCAACCTGATATTTATAGAGCCCTTCAAGCAACAATAACAGAATATTATTATTTTCAAATACATATGTAATATTCACTAAGAATAACAAATGAGTTATAAAACAAATAGCAGCAAATGAAATAATTCAAATCATACAAGGTATGGTCTCCATACATAGTGAAATTAAAGTAGAACTCAGTTAAGAGAAAGACAAGAAAATGCCCAAATGCTGAGAAATTAAACATCACACTCTAAGTCATTCACAGCTCAAAGAGGAAGTCTCAAGAGAAATTACAAATTATTTTGTGTTTGTTGTTGTTTAGAGTTGTTTTGTTTTGTTTGTGGTATTGGAGATTGAACCAGAGCTTCCTGCATGCAAGGCAAGTGCTCTATCACTAAGCTACACCCCAAACCCACAAATGAAAATGAAAACACAACAAAATTTGATTAAAGGGAAATTTATACCATCAACTGCTTAATATTAGAAAGGAAAGAGATCTCAAATCAATAATCTAAATTTTCACTTCAGGCAACTAAAGAAAAGAACAAAATAAATCTAACACAAGCAGATGGAAGAAAATCACGATCAGAGAGGAAATCACCAAAACTGAAAACAGAAAAAAAAAAAAATAGAAAAAGTCAATGATGGTTCTTGGAAGAGATCAATAAAATTAATAAGCCTCTAGAAAGACTGACAAAGGTGGGGAGAGAAGACTCAGATTACCAATGTCAGGAATGAAGAAAGAATATCATTACACAGTCCACAGACATTAAACAAGTAACAAGGGGGCTGGGGATATAGCTCAGTTGGTAAAGTGCCTGTCTCACAAGTCCAAGGCCCTGGGTTCAATCCCCAGCACCACCACCAAAAAAAAGAGTAACAAAGGAATACTATGAACAACCCTATGTGCATAAATTTGGAAAAAGCAGGAGGAAAGGATTACAAAGGAGTGTGAGGAAACTGCAAATATTGGGGATTTTCATAATCACAGTGATGGTTTTACAGATGTATACATTCATCAAAATTGATCAAATTGCACACTTCAAATACGTAATTTATTCCATATAAAGCATACCTCAATAAAGCTCTCTTTAAAAACTTTGTGGAATGGTTCGTTCTTTCTTGGAGGTGATTGGAGCCTTCATTGCAGCCATTACCCACTGTCACAGCTTCCCCACCCCTGCAATATGCATAGCACTTATTGTTCTGCCAGCACTGATTTTCTCAAGTCACAGTAACTGTCCCTAACTAATATTTCTAGTATGTGTGAAATAATATAATTGTTTCTATTCACTTCTACCTCATCATCTATATACAAAATCATAAAACCAAAAGGTTTTAGTGTCTACTGTTGATTGATTTAAACAGGGAATAATTTTATCATCTAGTATCATCAATTATAGTACACTGAAATTATTCAGAAGTATGGTCACCAGCAAAGTTCCTAAGAACACATAAATTAAAAGTTGGTTTGAGCCTCCGGGAGAAAGTACTGTCTTCATTAATGTTACAGACTACAGAACTGCTCCCCAATGATCCCAGTGGGATGGTGAAACCCAGGTGAAGTTCACTCAATGTATAGTACATCTCAACAACCAAAGAAATACAACCTCAGAACACATTATGGCATGTAATTACAAGATAGAAATCTCCAGGGTGTGCTAAGCTTGAGCACCATAAGATTTATCTCTTTACTGTCAGTTGTTAAGAGGCAATATACAATTTATGTGTCCTCTCATTGAGAGAACAGAGCAACATAAACTGACTGACACTACCAGAGCCCATTTCAACGTGCAGCAAATAGAACACATGTACAGAAAGAGCCCCTTTTTTGGTAGAAACTTTGATTTACTCTGTAACATCCTCCTGCTGCCCTCCCCTTCATGGTTTATCCTTTACCCATTACCTTCCCTCTTATCTTATCCTGTGACTGAATGGTTTCCATCATGCTCTCCCATCTCTTTCTTCCTTTTAAAAATGAAGATATGAATGCCTACCTTGCAAGCCTGTTGTGCAGAGTTTTAAAACAAAGCAAACCAAAAACATATGGCACACACTAGCACAGTGCCTGTCATGTAATAGCAGCTCAAAAAAAAATGTGAATTCACTTGGCTTTCACCCTCTTGCCTTCAAGACAAGGGAGTAGCAGTAGGAGTAAAGAAGAAAATGGGCAGGCGTAGGGATGGGAAAGTGGAGAGAAATCATTCCAAATGCATATATTCTCTTCTCAGAATAGGGGCTTTGCTCAAAATGATTGCTCTCTAGAATAACTCTCTTTCATTGTGATTCAGTTGGCTCAGGTAGGAGACTCATTGAAGTGGCCCAGCTCCCAAGACACACTTCTATGTTTCTTCCTCCCTTTGCCTCAACCACCATTCACTAGTGGGTCATTAATTCAGAATATCCAGAGTATTCAGTCCATCCCCTTCCTGGTACTACCCATCATTATTTAAATACACCAAGACTCTACCTTAATTATAAACTCTTGTCCAGTTGTCTCTCCCTCTGGAAATGGACCTCGTTCTCCCTTGAATGTTCTTGCTTCTCACTCTCAAGGTGGCTGGCATTCTCCTCTGCACTATTCAAGATGGCCAGCATTATTCCTTGAAGGTGTATTTCTTACTTTACCCCAAAAGATGCCTCTCCTTTGAGATAGCTGCATTCTCCCTTGATTGTGTAACTAAATAAATCTGTGATTCTGAAAAACAAAACAAAATTTTGTCTCCAGCCCTGTTTCCCCACCACTTGTGAATGTATCTGATCTCTTGCCTCCTCTTCAATAGTCAAATTCCATAAAAATGTTCTTTTCACTTCTCACCTCACATTTACTCCTCAGCCTACTGCAGCCTGGATTCTGTCCCCAAACCATATAATTGCTTATTCCCCTCCATTTAAAGTACACCTTTTCCTCTCACTTCCCTAGGTATATGGGAGAATTTAGCAAACAAAACAGTCCTTATTCTTACATATTTTACATTCTACTTGCTCAATAAAAATATAGCAGAAATGAATAATATATCATGTAATAGAGCACTATGAAAGAGAATCAAAATAGGCTGTTGTGTGGAAGATGCCAAGAGATGGTATTTTACATAGAGCAATCAGAATACTTTATAGTATCTGAACAGAAACCAGAATCTTGCAGATTTCTGGAGAAACAGCATTTCAGGCAGAAGGAGCAAGCACGAAGGCACTGAGGTAGAAAAAGCATACTTGGTATGTTGAGAAACTGCAAGGAGGCCAAATGTGATTGGATGAAACAAGGGAAAGAGAAGGTTATGATAGATAAAAGGGATAGTCAGAAAATAAATTAGGCAGAACCTGTGAGCCACTGTAAAGATTTGGACTTTCCTTTGCATGAAGTGGGAAGCCATTGGAGAATTTGGGGCTAAAAGACAAAACAGAGCGTAGTTCTATTAGGAAAGGATCACTCTGGTTGCTGTGTGGAAAGTAGAATGAAGCGAAGGCTGGGAGGCAAGAGCCAAAGCAGAGATTGATGTGATGATTATTGAAATAATCCAGGTGAGATGACAGTGTCTCGAACCAGAAAACTGGAGTTGGATCTAGTAAGAATCAGTCTGATTCTTATTTTTCCAAATACGAACCTGATAGGATTTGTTAGAAGGGGATGTGAGAGACCAAGGACTATTAAAAATGTCTCCATGTTTTGACCTAAACAACTGGAAAAATGAAATCACCGTTATTGAGAAGGGAGGTCTGAGGGAGGATCAAATTTGGATAGGGGAAGAAAATCAACGTTAGGTCTTGTGTATACGAAGTTTGAATTGCCTGATATACAGCTAATTTGAGATGTTGAGAAATTGATAATAACATAAGTCTTGAACTCCAGGGATAGGTTTGAACTGGAAATATAAATGCAGGAACTGTTAGCATAGAAATGATATTCAAAAGCATGTGACTATACGAGGTAACGGAGTGAGTATAGCTACAAAAGAAAAGTTCAGCTGGACTGGGGATGTAGCTCAGTGGTAGAATACTGCCAAGGGTGTGCATGGCCCTGAGTTTGGTCCCCAATACACACACACACACACACACACACACACACACAGTTCAAAATCTGAGCCTGGGACACTTCTTAATTTAAAAGGTAGGAAAAGGGAGATGATCTAACAAAATAGAACGAGAAGGAGTATATAATGTAGTAAAAGAACCATAATGTCCTCAAAGCCAGAGAAAAATAGTATATATGTTTTTTTTTTTTTTTTTTTTTTTTTTTTTTTTTTTTTGCGGTGCTGGGGATTGAACCCAGGGCCTTGTGCTTGGGAGGCAAGCACTCTACCAACTGAGCTATATCCCCAGCCCAAAAGTAGTATATTATGAAGGAAAAAGTGAACAACCCTGAATGCTGTTAAGCAGTATTAAAAAATGAAAACAAAAAACCGTTAGATTGAGAAACAATTGGATTTTTTAAAATTATAATAGCTTTATAAAGATATAATTCACATACCATACAAGTCACCCTTTTACAATGTAGGATTCAATGATGTATTCAGAGCATCACCAACATCACCACAATCAACTCTAGAATGTTTTAACCACCTGATCCATGCTCAGCAAGTCATAGAACCTATCAGTAGTTTATTAAAAAAATTTTTTTTAAATTTTAGTTGTAGATGGACACAATAATTTATTTTTTAATGTGGTGCTGAGGGTGGAACCCAGTGCCTCACACATGCAAGCACTCTGCCACAGAGCTACAACCACAGCCCCTCCGTAGTTTTTATGACTGGGTAATATTCCATTGTATGGCTACATCACCTTTTGTCTGTTTTACCTTTCATCAGTTGATGGACATCTGGATTGTTTTCATTATTTCACCATTAGTAATAATAATATACTGCTATGGACATCCATGTATAATTTTCATTTCTCTTGGGGATATGTCTAGGAATGGAAGTGCTGGTTCCAACAGTAACTCTATGTAAACCTGTAGAAGGACTGCCCCTGTATCTTACATCCCCACTCTTTGTACATGAGGGATTCCCATTTCTCTATATCCTCGCTAACCTTTGTATCTAATATTTTTGTTACAGCCCTCCTACTGGACGTGAAGTAGCATATTATTGTGCTTTTGATTAGCACTTCCCTGATGACTAATGATGCTCTGCATTGTTTGATGTGCTTCCTAGTCATCCGTATGTTTTCTTTGGAGAAAACCTTACTCAGTTCTTTAGCTCGGGTTTTTTTTTTTTTTTTTTTTTTTTGCGGTGCTGGGGATTGAACTCAGGGCCTTAGTGCTTGCAAGGCAGGTACTCTACCAACTGAGCTATATCTCTAACCCTAGCTCGTTTTTTATATACGTTATTTTTTAGGTATTGAGTTGTAAGTTTTCTTTATGTATTCTAAATAAAAGTCCTTTATAAGATATGTGATTTGCAGAAATTTAATTGCATTCCATGGGTTCTCTTTTTACCTTATTGATAATGTCCTTTGAAGTACAAAAGTATTTAATTTTGTTGATGTGCAATTTATCTGTTTTTTTCTTTTTTCTTTTTTTTTTTTTTTTTTTTTTTTGGGGGTTGAACCAGGGGTGCTTAATCAGAGTCACAGTCCCAGCCCTGTTATATTTATTTAGAGACAGGGTCTCACTGAGTTGCTTAGGGCCTTGCTAAATTGCTGAGGCTGGCTTTGAACTCTCAATCCTCCTGCCTTAGCCTCCCAAATATCTGTTTTTTCTTTAATTGTTTGTTCTTTCGGTGTCATGGCTAAGAAACTATTGCTAAATCCAAGGTCATGATTTCTATGTTTTCTTTTAAAAGTCTTATACTTTGGGTTCTTACATTTAGTATGTTACTCCATTTCGAGCTAATTTTTGTATATGGTGTGAGTTAAGAATCCAGTTCCTTCTTTTGCATGTAGCTCTTCAGTTGTCCCATCACCATTTGTTTAAAGACTCTTCTTTCATCGTTGAATGGTGGTAATGCACTTGTCAAAATAAATTAACCATAGATTAAGAGGAGGGTGAGAAGCCTAGCTTCTAGCTAAATCCCTGCATATGGACTTTCAAATCTGAACATAGGCAATCAGAAAGGCTTTTAATGGCAGGCACTACAGGGCAACACAGCCCTCCCCAATCCACACTGGTGCCTGGCCAACTCACTGGAATCCTTGGAGGGAGCTGCAGACAAGACCTCAGGCCCCTCAAGTCAGTGTGCTTTACTGCATACCTGCATTCCATATCCTCAGAAGCCTCTTCTTATTGGGGAAAGGAGAGGGAAACTTGAAGACACTTTTCTCTATTCTTTTCCACACTTCACCCTTCCCCTGATATCTGATGCTCAACTGGTGCATCATTCCATGAAGAAAAAATTGTATATGTGTGTTATTGTGTTTTCCAGATAAGCTTCTTGCTTACACTATTCCATTAAATGATTAAAGACTTGACTGATACTTTCATTTCGGCTTGTTTTTTATCAACTACCTCAACACCTGCTGGCTGAGATCTAGTACTGAGCTGAACTCCTGACAGAGGGTTGTTTGTTTAGTTGTTTATTTTTCAATGGAATGTATACTGATGAGAATGAGCCAATGTCCTTCAAGGAAATGCCTCCAGCCACAGAGAACTGGCTTACCTAAGGCAACTCCTCCTCCCAGCAGATGACCTATGGTCAGTGATACAGGTACACAATGATTCAGTCCCTAGCCCAACTCCAGAGCACTCTATAGGATGGGATGAAGGTTTAGTTGCACCTGCATTTTGGGTCACTTTCTTTTTCTGCTCAATCCTGTCTGCCTCCCTTTCCTCCAAATGTCTCTCAAGAGCATTTTCCAATAAACATTTGGCATGCAATACTCTCTGTTTCTTAGGAGTAATCTAAAAAGATTGGAGTGGTTCTAGGAAGCAACCTCTAAAATGGGATTTTGGAGCTGGATTCTTTGCTGGTGGGCTGGCCATGAGGACCCTATTATTAGTGGTGAGTGGAGTAAAGACAGATCCTAGAATGCTGTAGCAGTTCAACTGCTAAAACTTTGACCAGAAGTGAACTGAGATGGGATACCACTGGAATAAGATGCCCTGGCTGTTGTTGCAATATCTCTGGTGCTAGAGAATGAGAAGGGATTGAAACTAAAAAGGCTATGGAAATGGGGTGACTTGCTAAGCACCATAGGTTCTTCAAGAAGAAATAATCAAAGGTTCAGGGAAACTGATTATCACCAATTCGGGTCAAAACCTGAGAACAAGAGGACCTCCTAGGCAGAGTTTAAGGAAATCTTAATCTGTAGCTGGAGAATAGGTAAAGAGGAGGACATAGCTCTGATCTGAATCTTGATAGTAGCAGAGCCTCAGAGAAAGTTGAACTCTCAGGCCCAGTAGATTTCTGATCAAGGTCAGGGCCTAATAGGACAGGAATGGGGCCCTGAGACTTAGATGGAAATATCCGGATAGATGCAATTAAGAACCTTAAATCCACTAGACCTATAGAAGTTGTCCATTTCTTTTTGTTGGAAAAACAGTATCTTCCTGTTGCTTTAAGATTTTACAGAGACCTCAAATGAGGATGGCACTGCAAACCTCAGGATCAGCCTTACTTCCTTTCCCGGCAACCAGACCAGTAACAGTGAAGTCCCAACATAACCGAGCTGAGGATGGGCCTGCAGAAAAAGGAGAATCTATATGCCAAAGATGCTGCAGAATCTGGCTAATAGGTATGGCCAGGAACTGGGAGAATATGCATGAGATGGAATCCAAGGGTACTGAATCAAGAGCAGTGGAATATAAAATTGGATAAGGGAGAGTATATCAATTTGAGAACACGCTTCTGTGATGCAGGATTTAATACCCTGGCAGGTGTGAAGGCACCATCAAGATGGTTCTTGGTCTAGGCATGGTGGTTCACATCTGGAATCCCAGATACTCAGGAGTTTGGGGCAGGAGGCTAACCTGGGCAACTTAACAAGATTCTGTCTCTAAATAAATAAATAGGACTGGTGGTATAACTCAGTGGTAAAATGGCTTTGGGCTCAAGCCCTAGTGCCACAAAATTTTTTTTAAAAATGTATCTTGGAAATTTGAAAAATGTGACAGGCCACACTAAATGGCATACCACAAGATATCTGAATACTCATAGGCTATGTTTCATGGGAGGGACCAGAAAATATTCCATTTACCAAAGTGATGAAGACAGGATTGGTGAGAGGGGCTCCAGAATTGTAAGAGCTCAGTGGTGACTGTTCCCTTTAGGCCAGGGCTGATGAAAGAGGACCCATTCACAACTGGGCTCCCTGATGTAGCAACAGGATTGTAATGTGCCAGAATGAGAGAGGCTAGGTGGTAGCACTAAATCATTAGAATCAAGGCGGGTGCAATGATCTCAGAAAACACAAGGTTGAAATGGCAGCTAGGAGAGCCCCCTTCCCCTCCAGCCAGTGCGCGCGCACACACACACACACACACACACACACACATGACCACACAGAAGATACATATGACACTACATTTTACTTAAACTTTTTTTTTAATTAAAGAATATCAGGAAGCTAAAAGTAGCCACTCCAGTAAAGTCATGGTGCCTTGCCCAGTTTCTGGACCTGAGCCTATCATCAGATCCAGTGACAGAGATGCCAGTGTCCTCAAAAGCATGGCAAATGGATTCGAAGTGATCCCTGCTGCCCCCAATGTCCCCTCCCATGTCCTCCACCACCATCTTTCTGAAAAGAACTATGGCTGTTTCCACAGGTTGGTGAAAGCAGAATGCATAGACTTCTGGAGGATTATTGAATACTGTGATTGACATTGATACACGGAACTGCAAAGCACCTACTGCATCTACTCGCTAAACTGAGGGGAGATAGTGTCATAATAAATTGGGGTCCTGGCCTAGGTCCAGGTCACAGTGGGCTGACATCGTCCACAGACCTTGCCAGTGGTTATTTCCCCAGTTCCAAATGCACAATACACCTGGATGCTCTCTTCAGCTAGCAGAGTCCGCCCTGTGAGGTGAGGCTATTGCAGTGGGAAGGCCAAGCAGAAACCTCCAAAATGCCTTGCTTCCTCAGGAAAGATAATAAGTCAAAAAAAATACCTCAGAAATCAACTCCACCTTAAAGCCTTAAAGCATGAAAGGTTAGTTGTGCCCATCATGTTTCCCTTTCATCTACAAAAGCCAGACGGACCATGGCAGATGACAGGAAACTGTGCACCACAGACTGAACTAAGTTGTAGCCCCAACAGCAGCTGCTAGACTAATGCAGCATCTTCACTAGAACATATGAACACTGCCTCCGGCGCAGGGTAGGTGACCATTGATGTGGCAAATGTATCCTTTTTCCATTCCTATCAGAAAGAAGATTTATAAGCAGTTAACATTTGAATGGACAGAAAGCAAAATACGTTTCAATCTTGACACAGGACTCTGTTAACTCCTTGTCTTCTGTCACATTATAGTCAAAAGGAACCTGCACCATCTGAACATTCCACAGAATAAGACAATATTTTGTCCACTACATTGATCACTTGATGCTAATTGGACTGCAGGAGGAAGAGATGCCAAGGCCACTGAAGGCCCTGTTAAGGCACCTATAGTCTAGAGTGTGGGAGGGAAGCCCTATAACAGACAGTCTAGGAGCCTGCTACATCAGGGAAGTGTTTAGGATCAGAGGGCTGGGGCATACTGGGGAATCCTACCACAAGAAAAAGCAGAGCACTTGGTAAGTTTCAGAACTAGGTTTCAGAGGTAGCATGTTCCACACTTAGGAATGCTGCTCCAAACCATTTACCAATGGCATGGAAGGTTGTCAGATGGGGCCCAGATCAGAAAAGACCCTCTAACATTTCCCAGGTGTGGTGCAAACAATTAAACTACTTGAGCCCTTTGACCTGGCAGACCCTGTATACTAGAGGTACCTGTGGTGGGAAAAATGCTGTGGGGAGTTAATAATAAGCACAACCCAATACAGATTCCTTAGGTTTTAGAGCAAGGATGTGTAACATTTCAAATAAAGCTGTTCTTGTCAATTAACTGGTCCTGGTAGAGTTGATGTGTCGAAGTATGGAATAGTAAGCACGTGGGTGGTACAGCTGCTCATCATCACCTGGTTCTGTCAAATCCACCAGGTCACATGACTGGGGACTCAGTGGCCATCCTTCCTAAGAGGGCTCAGGCATACTCATTCAGGATTGGACCCATGAGGAGGAAGATGAAGTTTTGGGGAGGTGGAGAGAGAATCATGGTGAAATATGCATTTAGGAGCGTGGGAGAGAAGATGAACTAAGAAAATGCAAGACTTCCAAGAAGCAACACTAGAGTCCACTGGAAATTCATAACAATTTGTAACAATGTCAAACATTTTTGGTCTGCAGAGGTTTGCATTTTTCTCCATCAAGATTCAGATGCCAGGTGCAGCGGTGCACACCTGTAATCCCAGCAGCTGGGGAGGCTGAGGCAGGATACTCACAATCTATGAGTTCAAAGCCAGCCTCAGCAATTTAGTGAGGCACTGAAAAACTCAACGAGATCCTGCCTCTAGATAAAATATTTTAAAAGGGTTAGAGATGTAGCTCAGTAGTTCAGCACTCCTGGGTTCAATCCTAGGTACCAAAAAAAAAAAAAAAAAAAAAAAGAAGAAGAAGAAAAAAAAGATTCAGTTGTCTAGGTTCAAGTGGGAGTAAGCCAATAGTAGTAATTTTACCAAGGCTGGGATTATACCTATAAGTACCATGGGAGGAGAGAAGGAGCATGTGGCATGAAGGTGTAAGTCTTGGAGTAATTATGAGGAAGGACTATGGAATGGGGGATCCAGATGGAGTCTGCCTGCAAAGAACCAACTAAATGGACTGGAAATTTCAGTGGACTTAAAGAACCACTGGCATCAGGACACAGGAGAAGGATCTGAAAGACACAGTGGTGACTGAGAGTAGGAAGCTCAGATTCCTCCTGTTAGAGGACAGGAGTCAAGCTGGAAGCTAAAAAACAGCTTAAAATTCAGAAAGACTGGTCAGGGGAGTATCTAGCAGGCTGACTGATTTGAATCTCTGAGCTGCAGTTGCTAAAGTGTCTAGAAAGCCTTGATGCATTACATCTTCAAACCAGCCCCCAAAAGAGCCCATGAATGAATCTGTGGATTTCTACCACACTGGTTGGAGTTTTGGACATGTGACAGACCCACATTTGCTAGACATGCATCTACCTTACAGGCTGTGCCTGAGAATTCAAAGAGATAACATGTGTACAGTGCTCCAAGTAATGACTGCATATGTCTAGCTCTCAATATACGTATATCATTGCTATCTATAAAACAAATTATAACACAATAGGCATATCCAGAATAGGTGAATCTAAATCGACAGAAATATTAGTGGGTTCCTAGGGAGGGGTTGAAGAGAGCAATGAGGAATAACTGCTAATGGGTAAGGGTGTCTTTTCAGGGAGAGGTGATTGAAAATATCTAAATTGTGCACAAATCTATAAATACAAAAATAAAAATAAAAGGCATTTGGATTGGCAAAGAAGTAAAACTCTCAATTCAGACATCATAATTTTGTACATTAAAAATCATAACATATACAAAATAAGTGTTATCGCTAGTTGAATTTAGCAAGTTTGCATACACAGAGCCAATGTCCAATATTCAAGTGTATTTCCACACAGCAAAAAAAATGGAAAAAAATTTAATTAATTTTATGATCATGTAAAATATAAAATAAGAATAATTAAAAGATGTGAAAGAACTTCATACTTATAACTATAAATTATTGCTGAAGGAAATTAATGACCTTAATTAATAGAGAAGTATCCCGTGTTCATGGGTTGGAAAACTTAATATTGTTAAGATGTCTATTCTCCTCAAATATGTCTATCAATTCACCACCATTTGAATACAAACCCCAGCAGACTTTTTGGAGAATCTGAAATTTGATTGTAAATTTTCTGTGGAAAAGCAAAGGATCTAAAATAATTATTTAAAAAACCATGAAAAAGAACAAAGTTGAAAAACTATCCTACCCCATTGCAATATTCACTATAAAAATAGTTATATTAGTATTATGATAGTATGGTTTAACAGAAAGACAGAAAAACTATTCAATGGAACAAAATAAAGAGTCCAAAACTAGGCCTGCACACAGTTGGTTGACTTGACAGACACTATGATGGTTAAATTTATGTGTCAATTTCACTAGGCTATGGTGCCCAATTGTTTGGTCAAAGACTTCTAGATGTTTCTGTAAAGATATCTATAAATGTGATTAACATTTATAATCAGATGACTTAAAGTAAAGCAGAACACCCTCCTAAGAAAGTGGGAGTAGGACTTATCCAATCAGTTGAAGGCCTTGGGAGCAAAAACTGAGGGTTCCAGGAGAGGAAGGAACTCTGCCTTAAGATTGTAATATAGAAATCCTGCCTAAATTTCCACGTTGTTAGCCTGCCCTCAGATTTTGGACTTGCCAGCTCTCAAAATCATGTGATCCAATTCCTTTAAATCTCCATATAGACAGATGGCATGATCTCTCTCTCTCTTTTTCTCTCCCACCTCCTCTCCACCCGACACACAATGTCTATGAGCATATGGAATTTATTAAGAAAAGGAAAGTTTTTTTTTAATGACTGATGCTAGAAAAATTGGATAAACTGGCCAGATGCAGTGGCACACACCTGTAAGCCCAGCAACTTGGGAGGCAGGATGATGCAAGTTCAAGGCCAGCCTCCGCAATTTAGCATGGCCCTAAGTAACTTAGTGAGACTCTGTCTCAAAAAATTTCAAAAAAGGGCTGGGGACGTAGCTCAGTGGTAAACTGCCTCTAGGTTAAATCCCTGGAACCCTTCCCCCAAATAGATAAGCTGGAATAAAAAATTAACCTTGAACCCAGCTCCACCTATACATAAATTAAATTGAGATGGATCTTAGACCTAAAAATAAAAACTGAAACAGTAGAGTTCCTAAAAGAAAACACAGGAGAGTATGTTTGTAATCTTGAAGTAATCAAAGATTTTTCTCTAAGAAGACACAAAAAGCACTAAAAATTCAAGACAAAACTGATAGATTAAAAACTCTAACTCATGCAAAATACTATTAAAGAAATGAAATGGCAAGCCATAGACTACAAAGACATTCTCAATACATATATTGGACAATGAACTCATATCAAGAATATAAAATAACTACTAAAAGCACTAACAGACAATTCAACTAAAAATACGTGGTTAAAAAGTATACAGTCATAACATTTAAAAAAGCATAGACATTTTACAAAAGAAGATATATAATTCGCCAATAAAGATATTCAACATCACCAGTCACCAGGGAAATGCAAAGTAAAACCACATTGAGATACTTATCATTTTACCCACACTATAATTACAGTCATCCCTCAATATCCATTGGAAATTGATTCCAGAATTCCTTGTGAATAGAGTTTTCTATATATGTTTATGTATACATATCCTAGAGTTTGATTTATATGTTTATATCTTATTCAAGTCTACTTTTAAATAACACTATACCACTTACTGGGTAGTTTAAGCATTTGTGTATTTATAACAAAATATTCCTGATACCTCCCTCCCATCCCTGATATCATTGCTGTCATTCATTTCACATACACCTAAGCATAATATGCATGCACACACACATCAGCATACATAATTGAGTACATTTTGTTACTATTATTTTAAACAAATTATTATCCATTAGTCAGTTAATAAGAAGAATGAAAGTTGGTTTGGGTGTTTTGTTTTATTTGTGCAACACTGTGGATTGAACACCAGGCCTTGGGCATGCTAGGCAAATGTTCTATCACTGAGCCACATCCTCTACCCAAGAATAAAAGGTTTTATTTTACCTTCACTTACTCATTCTCTGATGTCTGTACATTTTTCATATAGATCTGAGTTTTTGACTAATTTTCCTTCTTTCTGGAGAGCTTTGAAAGAACATTTGTTGTAAGGCAGGTCTACCTGCAAAAAATCATGCCATTTTTTTTGCATGAAAAAATCTATTTCTTTTTCCCTTGTGAAAAAATAATTTCACAGGGTGAAGAATTCTAGATTGGTGGGGTTTTTTTCTGTTAACACTTTAAATATCCCACTCCACTCTCTCTTGCTTACATGGTTTCTGAGAAATTGGATGTAATTCTTTACTTTATTCCTCCATAGGTAAGGGGTTCTTTTTACTTGCAATTTAGTTTCTTTCAAGATTTTTTCTTTATCTTTAATTTTTTTGAAGTTTGAATAGAGATGTCGAAGGTATATATTTTGGGGCACTTATATGGTACTCTCTGAGTTTCCTGCATCTGTCTTTAGGAATCTAATATTGATTTAGGGAAATTGCTATTATTGCTTCAAATATTATTTCTGTTATTTTCTTCTTCTGATATTCACATTACACATAGGTTGCACTTTATGTAGTTTCTCACAGTTCTTGGATAATCCATTCTAGGTTTTTTCAGTCTTCCTTCTCTTTGCTTTTCAGTTTTGGAAGCTTCAGTTTTCATAGCCTCAAGCTCAGAGATTGTTTCTCAGCCATATCTAGTCTACTGATGATCCCTCCATTCCATTCTTCATCTCTGTTACAATGGTTTTTTTTTTTAATCGCCAGCTTTTCTTTTTGACTCTCATTAATTTCCATCTCTCTCTCTCTCTCTTTTTTTTTTTTTTTGTACTACAGTT
>JAJEJO010000568.1:299972-395877 GCA_020662805.1 Glaucomys volans | reverse complement strand
CACTCCACCACTGAGCCACATCCCCAGCCCTATTTTTGTATTTTATTTAGAGACAGGGTCTCACTGAGTTGCTTAGGGCCTTGCTAAGTTGCTGAGGCTGGCTTTGAACTTGGGATCCTCCTGCCTCAGCTTCCCAAACCACTGAGATTACAGACATGTGCCACTGGGCCAGGCTTAATTTCCATCTCTCAACTTCCATTATCCATTTGTTCTTGGGTGTTTTCCGCTTTTTCCATCAATGTCCCTAGCATATTAATCATAGTTTTAAAAATTCTTGGTTGAATAATTTCAACATTCCTGCCATATCTGATTTTGGTTTTACTGGTTGTACACTCTCTTCAAACTATGTTCTTGTCTTTTAGTATGTCTTGTAATTTTTCGTTGAAAGGAAAACATGATATACTGACTATAAGGAACTGTGGTCGATTAGCTATTAGTAATGTGGTGGTAGAGGAAAAGTTTCACACTCCCATGATTGTCTCCATCTTTGGGTGAACCTATGCCCCTGGACTGTGAACTTCAGTGCCTCTCAGTCCCACCCATCTTGCCCCCTCCATCTGGAACTAGAGTGGACTGAAGATGGATATTTCCTTTCCCCCAGGGAGGCTAGACCATGACAAAATCCCAGCAAGTTGTGTTTCCTGAGGACCAACCTTGTTGAGGTTAATAGAGCTTCTGGAGTATTTTAAATGGTTGCTTTCTTCCTTCCTCTGCCAGGAGCACAAGTGAATTTTTCTCAGTATTCATTATGAGAACCTGGCAGAGCTTCAAGAGATAAAAGTCAAAATGTGTGGAGTGTGGAGGGCTCTTTTGAGTGGCTCCCCCTGAAGTTCTTAATTCTCAGACTTGTTCACAAGGACCTTCCATCAATTTATCAATATCAGTCCAGGTTTTCCTACCCCAGTGCTCATTTCCACTGAGGTTTCTGTTTATGAGACTCTGCTCCATTAATTTGTGATTCTCCCTCTGCCCATCTCTCTCAGGTTCTGGGGGCAGTGCTTTGCCCTGTGACCTTACTTCCCTTACAGATCTAAGAAGAGTGGTCCTATGCCCCTTTTTCTTATTAAGGCAGAGTGTGATTTCTGTTTCGTACATGTCAGACTGGAAACTACTACAAGTTTTAACTCAATAAAAAAGATACTGAGGGGCTGAGGATATAGCTCAGTTGGTAGAGTGCTTGCCTCGTAAGCACAAGGCCCTAGGTTCAATCCCCAGCACCGCAAAAAAGAAAAAGAAAAAAAAAAGACACTGAGAAGAGCTTTTTCTAAGAATTGGGAAAAGAGGTAGAGATTCAGCCAGACATTAAGACTAGACCAAAAAAGACAAAAAAGTAAAGGCATGATTGGCAGGTATTACTGTAGAATTTGTTCAAATTGGAGCATTCACGCTTTTAACAGATGCATCAATTTAGATAAAATGGACAATGGAAATAGGTTTAGTATAGCCTCATTTTTTAAAGATAAAATTTTGTGTAGTGTCAGACAAACTCTGAACATTTCTCTGCAATTAATTTACAAAACTGAAACAAGAAAGTGAGATCTGATATAAGCTAACACTAACTGCAAAGGACACATTGGTGATTTTCCCCTCTTCTCTTTCTCTGCACCACCCCTACAACCCTGTGTAGTGCTGGAGATGAAAACCAAGACCTCAGGCATGCTAGGCAACTGCTCTACCACTGAGTTACATCATCAGTCCTCATCCCCCGCCGCCTTTTCTATTCTTCTGGGTATTCGTGCTATGATTTGAATGGCTTCACTCCTCCAAAATTCATGTTGAAACTTAAGGCTCAATGTAACAGTGTTCAAAGATGTGACCTTTAAAGATGATTCAGTTGGGAGGACTCTGCCAGCATGAATAGGATTAGGTATCCTTATAAAAGTGTTTGACAGAGGGAGTTCACGCTTTTGATGGCTCCTTCTGTCCCTTTCATCACATGAAGACACATGTTCATGCTTTCTGGAGAGGCAGCTGCAAGTCGTCATCTTAGAAGCAGAGAGCAACCCTCACTGCACCAAACCTGCTGGCACCTTGACCTTGGACTTCCTAGCCTCCAGATCCTAAGCAATTAGTTTCTTGTTCATGAATTTCCCAGTCTATAGTATATTGTTATAGTAGCACACACAGACCAAGACAATTTATAATATTGGTTCCTACATTTCATTAAAGCAAAGTACATGGCCCAGACAGACCCAAGTAGCATCCACAGCTGTGGTTCTGACTCCATGGATCAAGTCAAGGGCATCAGGAATTGTGGTGCCTAAGTCGGGGGTGAGTGGAAGGTTCAGGGAAGGCAGTTGGGAGGGTTCTGATTAGGGTGTCACTGGAAATAGGGGTTCAGGGAGACCCTAGACACTAATATCACCCAGAGGGTGGAGCGGGAAACAAAACTGGTTGAAATGAAAGAGCCTTCCTCTCCACTTTTAGTAATGGAAACAATAATAATGGCATATGTACTTTATACATTTTCCTTTGGACTGTTACAGAAAAAACTATGGCGTGGCATATTTAAGTTTTTCAGTCACTACATTTTAGTAGACATAATCATAGAAATAGTAGACTTCTGCAAAATGTGAAATTTCCCCATTTTTAGAATTTCCCAGGAGCTAGAAAATTGCTGTGCTGGGGGAGGGGAGAATAGAAGTTCATTGGATTAGACAAAGGGGAATGAAGGGAAAGGATGGGGAGATGGGAATAGGAAAGACAGTGGAATGAATCAGACATAACTTTCCTTTGTTCGCTATGAATATATGACCAGTGTAACTCTACATCATGTATAACCACAAGAATGGGAAGTTATACTCCATGTATGTATAATATGTCAAAATTCATTCTACTGTCATGTGTATCTAAAAAAACAAAAAAGAAAAGAAAATTTCTGTGCTGACACCATGAGTTAATACACATGTGTGTATTCAGTTCTGCATGTTCAGTTAAAAAGAGCTTGCCCCCCCGCCACCTGCATCTTTCCAGATCTGCTTGCCTCAAGTATAAAAAGAGGTCTGTTGAGGATAACTGACCCAACCTTGTATAAGCCTGGATGAGAATACATCAAATATTATGACTCCATTAAATTTTAAGTTCCTCTCACTTGTCCAGTTGTGTTAACCCATCACATTCTTCAACTTTTAAACAAGTTACCTTTTCTGCACCCAGCAAATTACCTGACATTGCTCAGCTCAATCAGAAACTTAGAAGGTTGGCCAAAAGTAACACATTTGCCTGAACTGGCCCTTTTTCATTCTTTCTTTGGTCTCATCCTGGGAATCAAAACTTGGCACCAATCTCTATCCAAGCAAGAGTCGCAGGAGCCCCATTGTCTTCCTTTCCCATCTGCATCCTGAAAGGAACCTCCCTCTCCCATGGCTTCCTGCCAAACTCAGACCAAATCTCTTCCCAATCTTCCACTGCCATAGAGACTCTGGACTGTAGCTGTTTATCCTGGCAGAACTGAGTGCTCTCTTGTACCCTAGCATAATAGCTCCACACTGGGATGTTCAGCCCATTCCTCAATTGGCAGCTGTGGTACTAGTTAACCCAGGAGTGTTCAAATGTGAAAACAGGCAGGAGAACTGGAGAGGAAAGATGGCCGCACAGGGAAGGGCTTTCCAACAGCTAAGACAAAAGTCCTAGGCTGAGATAGGACCGACCCTGTAATGGAAAGGGCTGTTCTATACACCCACAGTATGTCCTCTTTCAAGGGAAGTCTTAGAAAATGGGATGAATTCCATTCAAATCAAATCAACAAATACTTTCTAATCTATGCAAATAGAATTTAAGATTCCTATATGAGACCTTTCTGGATGCCAGTGATTCCTCACCACCTGCCCCCACTGTAGGCACTATCTCTGCAACAGAATATTAGGGCTTTTGTTTTTTTACTGCCAGTGAGAAATATTTTTAGTGCTTCACAAGAGCATCCTTTATTTGTGCAAGTGACAAAACAAGGGATATGTGTGCCTGTGTCTGGGAGAGGGGGAGAGAGAGAGAGAGAGAGAGAGAGAGAGAATGTTTTAAATCAATCTAACATGAAATTCCTCCACAGAATAATAAAGGGAATCAGGCTAACACCACAGTTTTTCCTGTGTCCTGAAGGATGTGTTCCTGACAATATGGAATGGAGTAAAACATGCTAAGGACACACTGCTGAGCTTCATATTGCCCTGTCTTGGTTAACTCACCAGACCTATTTTCTGAATTCTCAGAAGTTCTATGCTTTGAAGCACCATTTCTCCTTAACCACTAAGAAAAAGTAGCTCAATTAGGGCAACCATGTGCCCCACTTCAGTGACATGATGTCTTTTCATATTTCCAATCTTTAGTTAAGGCTGGACTGGCAGCTCTACCTTGAGTCCTTTGTCCTTTCGGTGCTCCATTCCAATGGTTCTCAACTCTGGCTACACAAAGTCAAGATCCAGTATGGAGTAGAATCACTACAGGCAAAAGGCCCCCAGGAAATAAATTACTTAGGCATGAAAAAGCAAAGCTAAGCTTAGTAACTGACAACAGAAATGACCCAGAAATCTACAACCAAAATTACTATACAAGAAAATCTCATTCTAATAATATTATTTTATTCTTAATTAGTATAATGATTATTTGTAAATTTAAAAAATTAATATCCAGTTTCCTTCCTAATTTTTCCTCTATCCAGGAAATAAACAAGTTCATACATAATAATTATAAACATCTTTGGACCTAAAAATAGAGCATCAAAATGTATATAGCCGAAACAGAAAAAGCAGTCATGAAGTTCATTTGAAAAAAGAAGAGGCCCTGAATAGCCAAAGCAATCCATAGAGAGAAAAGTGAAACAGAAGGCATCACAATACGACATTAAACCATACTACAGTGCTATAGTAACAAGAACAGCATGGTGTTGGCAGCACCAAAACAGACATGAAGATCAATGGAACAGAATAAAAGGCACAGACACAAACCCACATAAATACAGTTATCTCATATTAAACAAAGGTGTCATGAACATACTTTGGAGGAAAATAGCCTCTTCTAGAAATGGTGTTGGGATGCTACAGTGACACAGCCACATCAATGTTTATAGCAGCACAATTTGCAATACCTAAAATATGGAACCAACCTAGATGCCCTTCAACAAATGGAAGGATAAAGAAAATGTGGCACACATATACAATAGAATATTACTCAGCCTTAAAGAAGAATGGAATTATGGCATTTGCAGGTAAATGGATGGAACTAGAGAATATCATGCTAAGTGAAATAAGCCAATCCAAAAAACCAAAGGCCAAATGTTTTCTCTGATAAGCAGATGCTGATCCATAGTGGGGGTGGAGGGATAGGAAAGAATGAAGGCTCTTTGGATTGTGCAGAGGGGAATGAAGGGAGGGGTGGGGCGGTGAGGAGGGGAAGGACAGTTGAATGAGACAGACATTACCCTATATACATGTACGATTACACTAATGGTATGACTCAGCACCATGTACAGAGGAATGAGAAGTAATGCTCCATTTGTGTACAATATGTCAAAACACATTCTACTGTCAGGTATAACTAATTAGAACAGGAAAAAAAAAAAAAGAAAAGAAAAGTGCTCGAAAAACTGGAAATCCATATGAAAAGAATGAAATGGAACCCCTATCTCTCACCCTGCACAAAACTCAACTGAAAGTAGATCAAGAACCAAGGCATTAGAACAGAGACCCTGCACCTACTAGAAAAAAGGGTAGGTTTAACTTTCCATCGTGTCAGCTTAGGAACTGACTTCTTCAACAAGACTCCTAAAGCACAAGAAGTAAAATCAAGAATCAATAAATGGGATGGTATCACTCTAAAAAGTTTCTTCACAGCAAAGGAAACATTCAAGATTGTGAAGAGAGAGCCTACAGAATGGGAGAAAATCTTTACTGCATGCCCTTTTAAAAAGCATTAATCTCTAGGATATATAAAGAACTCAAAAAACTTAACACCAAGAAAACAAATAACCCAAACAATAAATGGGCTAAGGAACTGAACAGACACTTCACAGAAGAAAAAATATAATCAATCAACAAATGAAAAAATGTTAAACACCTCTAGCAATTAGAGAAAAGCAAATCAAAACTACTCTAAGATTTCATCTCGCTCCAGTCAGAATGGCAAATATCAAGGATACAAGCAACAAGGGGCTGGGGTTGTGCCTCAGCACCACATAAAAATAAGATAAAGGTATTGTGTCACCTACAACTAAAATATATATTTTTTTAAAAAAGAATACAAGTAACAATAAATGTTGGCAAGGATGTGGGAAAAATTTACACTCATACATTGCTGGTGGGAATGCAAATTGGTGCTACCATTATGGGAAGAAGTATGGAGATTCTTCAGAAAACTTGAAATGGAACTACCATTTGACCCAGCTATCCCACTCCTCAGTTTATACCAGAAGGATTTAAAATCTGCATATGGCAGAGATGCAGCCACATCAATGTTTATAGTATCTCAATTCACAATACCTAAACTATGGAACCAACCTAGATGCCCTTCAACAGATGAATGGATAAAGAAAAGGTAGTATATATACACAATGGAATATGACTCAGTCATAATAAAGAGTGACTTTATGACTTTTGCTGGAAAAATGGATGGAAATGGAAACTATCATTCTAAGTGAAATAAGCCAATCCCAACAAAACCAAAGGCTGAATGTGTTCTCTGGTATGCAGATGATAACACACAATTAGGGTGGGGGGAGAACAGAAGTTCATGGATTAGACAAAGGAGAATGAAGGGAAGGCAAGGGGTTTGGGAATGGAAAGACAGTGGAATGAAGTGGACCTAACTCTCCTATGTTCATATATGAATACACCACCACTGAAACTTCACATCATGTACAGCCACAAGAATGAGATCCTAATTAGAATAAGTTATACTCCATGTATGTATGATATGTCAAAATATACCCTACTATCATGTATATCTAAAAAGCCAAAAATAAATAAAAATAAAAAATTGTATGTAGCAAAAACTGACAGAATTGAGGGGAGAAATAGATACTTTTATAAGAATAGTTATAGAATCCAATACCCTATTCTCAATAATGGGTAGAACAAAGGAAGACAGGTAAGAAAATAGAATACTTAACACAATAAACCAATTAGGTCTAATACATGAATGCAGTATACTTCACCTGACAGGATACACATTCTTCTCAAGTACACATGGGACATTCTCTAGACTTTAATTTGTCAGACCACAAGTTAAGCCTTAACATTGTTGAAGATATAGTTAAACAAAGTATGTCTTCTAACCATAACAGGATGAAGTTACAACTATAACAGAAAAAAATGGAAAATTCACAAAATTGCAAAAATTAAACCACCAGCATTCACACTCTTAAACACCAAAGAAGAAATCACAAGGAAAATTAGAAAATACAATGAAAATGAAAACACAATACGCCAAAACTGATGGAACACAGCAAAAGCACTCCTAATGGGGAAATTTATAGTTATAAAAGCATTAAAAGCCAAGAAAGATCTCAAGTCAATAACTTAATTTCCATAAGGAACTAGAAAAAGAACAAACTAAACCCAAAGCTATCAGAAGAAAGGAAATAATAAAGATTAGAGCAGAGATAAACTAAATACAGAATAGAAAAATAGAGAAAATCAGTGAAACCAAAAGTTGGTTCTTCAAAAACGCAATTACATTGACAAACTTTTAGCTAAATGTGTTAATATTAAAAAAAGACTCAAAATACTAAAATCAAAAATGAGAAGGAAAACATTACCACCAAGTTTACAAAAATAATAAAAGATTATGAGAGTACAATTAACAACTGTACACCAAAGTATTAGATCATCCTGATGAAATGGATAAATTCCTAGAAATAGAAAACCTAACAAGATATGTTAACAAAGAAAGAGAAATTCTGAACAGGTCTATTATTAGTAAGGAAATTGAATCAATAATGAAAAATCTTGTGACAAAGAAAAGTCCTGGACCTGATGGTTTCCCTGGTGAAATCTATCAAGCATTTAAAGAAAGAAGAGTACCAAAACTGGCAGAGGAAGGATAACTTCTAACTCATTCTATGTGGCCAGCATTATACTAATACCAAAGCCAAAGACATTATAAGAAAACTACAGACCACTATTCCTAATAAGCACTGATGCAAAAAATCCTGTACAAGACACCAGCAAACTGAATTCAGCTATATATTAAAGGGATTATATGCCATGACAAGATGGGATTTACTCATAGAATGCAAGGATGGTTCAACATGTGAAAATCAATCAATGTAATATGTCATAGAATGAAGAGAAAATAAAACCCTCTATCATGTGAATTCATACAAAGCAGCTATTTGACAAGATTCTATATCCTTGTATAGTAAAAATACTGTACCAAGTAGGAACAGAAGGAAACCACCTCAAAACAATAAAAGTCATATATGAAAAATTCACAGAGAAAATCACACTCAATATTGAAAGACTTTATCCTCTAAGATCAGGAACAAGGTAAGAAGGATGACATTTGCCACTTTTATTCAACATAGTACTGGAAGTTATAGCCACAGAAATTATGCAAGAAGGAGAAATAAAATAGAAAGGAAGAAATATTATCCATTCACTAATGATTTGGTCTTAAATATAGAAAACCTTCAAAATTACACACATACACATGCACACACACAAAATTGAACTAATAACTGAAATCAGAAAGCAGTGAGCTTCAAAAAATCAGTGTACAAAAATCAATTGCATTTCTACATACTAACAATGAGCAATCTGAAATGAAATTATGAAAGTAATTCTGTTTATAATAACATCAAAAACAGCAAATCCTTAGGAGTTAATCAAGGAGGTGAAAGATTGTACAATGGAAACTACAAAACAGCTGAAATAAATTAAATACTTAAATATATACAAATACATCCCATTCTTAATCTTGTCAATATGTTGATTCAACCAAATGCAGTGTACAGATTCAATACAATCTTTACCAAAATTCCAATTACATTTTTTTGCAGAAACAGAAAAATCCATCCTAAAATTGATATGGAATCAAGATTTCTTGAATAGCCAAAACACTCTTGGAAAAAAAAAAAAACAAAGCTGGAAGTCTCACACTTCCTGATTTTAAATACTACAAAGCTATGCTATAACAATGGCATTGGCACACACACCAGAAATACTTCTCAGTCTTCTGAGATGGAGTCATCTTGAAATCAAATTACACACAGCATCAACCAGGATAACAAAAAAATACATCACAAGTACAGAAACAAACACTGATTTGAGCACTGGATCTGTGTAACCAGAAGCCAAGCAAGTGGGTAGAGAGATTTATGAAGATAAGCTACTCATAAAGGAGACAGAAGAATGAGAAAGACCAATGTACTGCAAGACTGGATTGGAGGAGATTCTTAACTTGTCCTGGCTTATGAATTCCAATTCCTCTCAAACTGAAAAAAAAAATCCAAATTATCACAATGAGAAAAAAAGTCTACAATAATCCAAACAGGGTGGTTCTAGTGTAAAGACAGACATGGATACCAACAGAATAGAGAACCTAGAAATAAACCCTTGCGATCAAATGATTTTTGATAGAATTGACAAGACCATTTAATGGGGGAAAGGACAGTTTTTTCAACAGTGTTGGGAAGCTGCATGTGCTTATACACATGCAAAAGACTGAAGCTAGACCCTGACTGAACTACCAACTCAAAACAGACAAAAACCTGAATTGAAGATTTAAAAACTCTTAGAAGAAAATATAGGGCAAAATTTCATGGCTTTGGAATTGACAATGATTTCTAGGATATGGCACCAAAGGCACAGGCAACAAAGAACAAATACTGGACTTCATGGAAAGTTAAAAAATGTATGCCTCTCAAAAGGTACTAACAGGTGTGGCTTAGTGGCTTGCCTAGGGTGTGCAAGTCCCTGGGTTCATCCCAGCACTGCAAAATAAAAGGTACTATCAACAGAGTAAAAAGACAATACCCAAAGGGGAATAAAATATCTGCAAATCATGTATTTGGTAAGGGATAAACTTCTAGAATAGAGAACTCCTAAAACTCAGCAACAAATAAATAGCAGCCCAATTAAAAAATGGACAAAGGACTCAAATTTCCCCCCAAAGATATGAGTGCCCAAGAACATGAAAACAGGTCAATATGACTTATTAAGGAAATGCAAATTAACACTACGATGAAATACCATTTCATGGCCATTAGGATGGCTACCACCAAAAAAACCCTGAAAGTTTGTAAATATTCTCACCACAAAGAATAAATGTCAGGTAATGCATCTATTAATTAGTTCAATTTAGTTATTCTATGATGCATGCATGTCAAAACATAATACTGTACATTAAAAATATGTATAATTTTTATTCAACAATTAAAATAAGCAACAAACAAAAAATAACAAGTGTTCCTAAGGATATGGAGAATTTAAAACACTATGCATTGTCATTGGGAATATAAAATGGTACATGTGCTGTAAAAAACAGTGTGGCAATTCCTCAAAAAATGAAAATAGAGTTACCTGTTGTGAAGTAAGGGAAGGGAAGAAATCTCCGACACAGGTCAGCATGCAACGATCCTTTTTTTTAATCCCCTATTACATATGATTTTAGCCTTTTATGCCCCTACAGACAAAGAAGGCAAAAAGCCAACAGCAATGAATTCCCAGGCAAAGCAGGCAAATCGCCAACAGCAATGGTAGGGCAAATGCACAACAGCCAGATAACCACTCCTTGAACTGATTCTTAATCTAACCTAGACTGAAACATTTCGAGCTCTGTCCTTTCTCAGGGCCAGAGAAACATTCTTGTTTGCAAGCAATGTTCTCTCTATCTGTTTCTGACCTCTTGGCAGAAAATCCTGTTTGCAGGCAAATCCCACCAAGGACCACAAAGCGTCTTGTATGCAAGAACGCCTGCAGTCATAAGTTCTGATTCTCTACAGTTGCCATATAATCTAGCAATTCCATTTCTGTGTATGTACCTCAAAGAATTGAAAACAGGGTCTCAAAGAGATGTTAATACATCCATGTTCACAGCAGCATTATTCTCAATAACTGACACATGAAAACAAACAAGTGTCCGTCAAGGATAAATGGATAAGCAAAATAGGGTGTATAAATACAATGGAATATTATTCAGTCTTAAAAAGAGGAAATTTCATGTGCTACAACATGGATGAACCCTGAAGACTTTATGCTCAGTGAAATACGCCAGTCACAAAAAGGCTAAAACTGTGCTCCTCCTACATAAGGTACCTAGATTGGTCCAATTCAGAAAGCAGAATGGTGGTTTCCAAGGTTGGGGAGAGGAAGGAATGGGGAGGGTGACTTATTCTGTCATCAAATTAGATGCCAGAGAATTGTTTTTATCATAAAACAATGTTTTATACCTGTGCTAAAGACAAATAATATATGATGATATTAACAGACTAAGTACTCATCACATTATTCCCAACTCACAGGAAAGTAATGGTTCAAAAAATCAAGAAGTTTCAGATAGACTATCTTCATCACAGCAATTTTTTTTCACAAAATAAAAATGAGGCTGCAAACAAAGTTTCCAAAAATGGCTCATTTGTCAGGCAAGCATGGAAGTCATTTACTGATAGTACATTAATTGAATCACATTTTCTTTCAGACGTTGAAGAAGTCTGTCCAGAGAAAATAAACTGGTTTAAGACTGCAGACAGGAAATTAAAGGGATACAAATAGGAAAAGAACTCAAGCTATCACTATTTGCTGATGACATGATCCTATATTTACAGGATCCAAAAAACTCCACCAAAAAACTTCTAGAACTAATAAATGAATTCAGCAAAATAGCAGGATATAAAATCAACACACATAAATCTAATGCATTTCTATTCATAAGCAATGAATCCTCTGAAAGAGAAATTAGGAAAACTACTCCATTTACAATAGCCTCAAAAAAAAATATTTGGGAATCAATCTAACAAAAGAGGTGAAAGACCTCTACAGTGAGAACTACAGAACACTAAAGAAAGAAATTAAAGAAAATCTTTGAAGATGAAAAGATCTCCCATGTTCTTGGATAGGCAGAATTAATATTATCAAAATGGCCATACTTCCAAAGGTGCTATGCAGATTTAACACAATTCCATTTAAAATCCCAATGATGTACCACATAGAAATAGAGACAGCGATCATGAAATTCATCTGGAAGAACAAAAGACCCAGACTAACCAAAGCAATTCCGGGCAGGAAGAGTGATAAGGGAGGTATGTATGACAATACCAGACCTTAAACTCTACTATAGAGCAATAGTAACAAAAATATCATGGTATTGGCCCCAAAATAGACAGGTAGACCAATGGTACAGAATAGAAGACACAGAGACAAACCCAAGAATGTACGGTTATCTCATACTAGACAAAGGTGCCAAAAATATACAATGGAGAAAAGATAGCCTTTTCAAGAAATGGTGCTGGCAAAACTGGAAATCCATATGCAGTAAAATGAAATTAAACCCCTATCTCTCACCCTGTACAAAACTCAACTCAAAAATGGATCAAGGATCTAGGAATTAGACCAAGACCCTTCACCAAATAGAAGAAAAAGTAGGCCCAGATCTTCATCATGTTGGCTTAGGGCCAGACTTCCTTAACAAGATCCCCAGAGTGCAAGAAATAAAAGCAAGAATCAATAAATGGCACAGATGCAA
The DNA here is from genome assembly GCA_020662805.1 of Glaucomys volans. Taxonomy (NCBI): domain Eukaryota; kingdom Metazoa; phylum Chordata; class Mammalia; order Rodentia; family Sciuridae; genus Glaucomys; species Glaucomys volans. The sequence goes on along the minus strand of JAJEJO010000568.1, from coordinate 383,205 downwards.
ACTAAAAAGCTTTTTCTCAGCAAAGGAAACAATCAATAATGTGCAAAGAGAGCCTACAGAGTGGGAGAAAAATCTTTTCCACATACACTTCAGACAGAGCATTAATCTCCAAAATTTATAAAGAACTTACAAAACTTCACACCAAAAATGCAAAGAACCCAATCAATAAATGGGATAAGGAACTGGGCAGACACTTCACAGAAGAAGATATACAGGAGATCAACAAACATATGAAAAAGTCTTCATCATCTCTACTAATTAGAGAAATGCAAATTAAAACCACCCTAAGATTTCATCTCATCCCAATTAGAATAGCTACTATCAAGAACACAAGCAATAAGTGTTGGCATGCATGTGGAGAAAAAGGCACACTCATACATTGCTGGTGGAGTTGCAAATTGGTGCAGCCACTCTGGAAAGCAGTGTGGAGATTCCTCAGAAAACTTGGAACGGAATCACCATTTGATCCAGCTATCCCACTCCTCAGTTTATACCCAAAGGACTTAAAATCAGCATACTACAGTGATGCAGCCACATCAATGTTCATAGATGCACAATTCACAATAGCTCGATTGTGGAACCAACCTAGATGCCCTTCAATTGATAAATGGATAAAGAAACTGTGGTAAATATATACACAATGGAATATTACTCAGCATAAAAAAATAATAAAATTATGGCATTTGCTGGTAAATAGATGGAGCTGGAGAATATCATGCTAAGTGAAATAAGCCAAGCCCAAAAAACCAAAGGCTGAATGTTTTCTCTGATAAGTGGATGATGATACATAAGGAGAGGGAGGGTGGGGGAGGGGCAGTGAAGAGTGGAGGAACTTTCGATTGTGTAGAGGGAAATGGGGCAGGAGGGGAGTGGGGGAAGGAAAGATAGTGCACTGAGATAGACATTATTACCCTGTGTGCATGTATGATTACATGAATGGTGTGAATCTACATTGTGTACAACCATAGAAATGAAAAGTTGTACCCCATTTGTGTACGATGAATCAAAATGCAGTCTGCAAAAATAAAAAAATTTTTTTTTAAATTTTTTAAAAAGACTGCAGATGGAGTATCCCTCCCTTGTCTGAAATGCTTGAAACCAGAAATATTTCAGATTTTGGATTTTGGAATATTTGCATATACACAATGAGATACCTTGGAGATGGGACTCACATCTAAACATAAAATTCATTTGTGTTTCATTTATACTTTATACTGAAGGTAATTTTATACAATATTTTAAATAATTTTGTTCATGACATAAATTTTCATGATACAGAATTTTCCACTCGTGGCATCATGTTAACACTCAAAAAGTTTCCAATTTTGGAGCATTTTGGATTTGGGGTTCTTAAATTAGGGATGCTCAAACCTATTATTAGTTGGGGGGGAAACAGTGTTACACAAAGAGTTGAGGACATTGGGAACAACCTCAATAGATAATTAAAAACAAGGCAAACAATTTTGAGTGGTTTTCCCAGCCTTTTTTCTTTCTTTTTTTTAGTTGTAGATAGACACAATACCTTTATTTTATTTATTTTTACATGGTGCTGAGAATTGAACCCAGTGCCTCACACATGCTAGGCAAGTGCTCTACCGCTGATCTACAACCACAGCCCAATTTTCTCAGCTTTTGATGAGCCAACAGGTATTTTCAACACTGTTGAGTTGTTTATTCAGTGAGTCAATAGCAGGTCTGAAGTCACTGAGTATCCACCTCTGTGAATGATCTATGTAGAAGAAATATGCTCGATAATATTTTCAGAGAAATTGGGAGAAAACACTAATTCAATTCAACCTCAGGGGGAATCTGCTAAGATAGTGTTACAACTGATGGTGGTAAAATGTTTATGGAGAAAAAAAAGACTTAGTTGGACAAATTTGCAAAGTTTTTGAAAATTGAAGGTGTTTAAGGATTTCACTGTTTTCTCCATCAGCAGATACTCATGCTGAGAGTATTTGATGCTATCTTGTTATTGAATCATGAATGTCAACAGTGAATTTCATTTGTTCTCATGGACCTACATCATTTTCACTTTCAAGAATTTTTGTCATAAATAAGAGCAAATATTCTCATTTGTTCTACTACATAGCAATTCAATGGCTTAGTGATAGCAAATTTTTATTGTTTTTTTTTTTAACTTCAGGCTAAGATTTAAATTTGTCAGAATGAGAGCTTTTTCCTCAATCACTATTATTAAACTTTAAATGGCTTTGGAAATTGGCTTTTGCTGCTGACTTGATAAAATTTCCTAAGGAGCAATTTAAAGTTACTTTATTCACTTCCTGTGCTGTCAAAAATTAAAACAAGAAGTGAGATCTTCATTCCACACAAATTTGCAGAGAATCTATTTTCTGGGCTCAACACACAGTACCAGTAGAATTTTTTACATCACAATACTAGTCCAAAACAAATTCTCATATTTCAAAATCCATTTTCTGTGCTGGTGAGGAGCTTCCACTTAACCTTTGATTGGAAGTATTAATGTTCAGTACAATAACACACCAAAAAGCAAATGTCAAGGAAAGACATAATAGAATTCTATAAATGCTTTCAAGTGATGAGTATTCTCAATTAAAACCATACGCTTATTTTATACATCAGTATTCAAAAGCATCTTTTTTGGGGTGAAAAAGACTTTTCTTGTTTTGTAAGTAACTATTTAACATCTCAATTTGCCTCAACCTGCAAAGGCTAAAATATTTACTATCTAGCCCTTTTTGGGAAAAAGAAAAAGAAAAACAAACAAACAAAAAACACCTTATTTTCTCTGTGTATGGGTCTGTGAATCTGTGGGTATCTGAAAGTGCAGAAAAACCTCTTTAAAAATGACACGGAAGAATCACTTACTAGGGAAAGTTTGGTAAAGTATGAAATCTAATTATTCTGATTTAGCAAGCAAAGCTTTGCCTGTAGTCATGTTACTTTAATTGAAAATACAAGTGGACCTGGAGCTACATCCTTCTACCATAAACCCAATGTGCAATTTAGTTTCAGCAAATACCACCATCTGTCTCTCATCAGTGTTGCCAATTTGAATTTCTATTAGTTTTATAATTTTGCTTGTATTTCATTTATATGCCTTATACTAAATTCAGCCATCGGTAAGATTTATCTGGGTATGGAGTTTAACATTATATTTGCTCATATTATATATATATATATATGTATATACATATACATATATATATGTAATGTTCTAAAAATATAGTTAATAGTCACAACTCTGAGGTCAACATATTTTCTTTACAAGGGTTCCGTTAAATACTTGAGTTCGAGAAGGCACTGCCTTAAGTTACACTTCCCCAGTGTCAGAGCACTTGTCTCAGAACCTCTTAATCCTCCCAGATATTTTCATTCATGGAAGAAGAAATTTGTGAGTACACATAAATCTCTCACTTCAAGAAGTGTTAGGATGTTAAGTGAAATAATTCTCATCAAATGCTCATGGAAATGAGAGTGTCCAGAAGAGGTTATAAAAGGCAGAATCAAACACCTAGTCTTACCTCTTCAGGAGCAAAGGTTCTGAGACTTACTATGTGCACAGAATAATGTAGAGAGCTCGTTTCACATGGATTCCCCAACTTCTCTCCCAAAGATTCTCACTCAGTAATTCTAGAGCAAGACCCAAGAATAATCATTTCTGACAAACATCTCAGTAGGTTCTGATGCTAAAGATACATGGACCAGTATATTTTGAAAAACATGCCTTACTGGTTCATGATTTCCTCACTTTTGTTTGTCTTATGCTTTAGATTCCAAAGCATCTATCTCAAATTCCAAAGCTTTTTGTTTTCCTACTAAGACTCCTTATTGTAAGAGGTTGCAGCAGGAAGAAGGCAGCTCATTTCACTGTGGCATTTCATTAATTGTTATAAATTCCAAACCACATTTTTTGTAGAACATTCTAGAACAGAGCAATGTGTGGGGCATTTTGTTTGTAATTAACTAAAAATAGTTTCTTGCCTTCCATATTTAAAGGTTCAAATATCTAATAAGGAAACTTTCTGTTGAAAATTAAAATGCAACCAAGATTCTATCTAGCTATTTTTAAAATCCTTGATAACATAAACAATCTCCACACTTACATTTTAATGATTATCTGAAATCTCCACTCAAGTTCAAACACACATGAAAAAGCCCTTGCTTCACTGCCTATGAAACAAATGAGCACCGTCATTTTGGATGAAGACCACCATACCAAAAAATGCCTAAGGCTGAACGTAAAATCTCCACGACTCAATAGAAGTCTCAGTGAAAGGCACCAAAACCCTAGCATCTCTAAATATGACTTCAAGTATGTGAGCCACCTAATATTTAGGCCTCTTCCTTAGCTAACCCTGCTGCAGAAACCAGAGTACTTCTCTGTAATTTTGGGGGGTTTTGGGGGGGATTTTTTTCCAGTGCTAGGGATTGAACCCAGGGCCTTGTGCTTACGAGGCAAGCACTCTACCAACTGAGCTATATTCCCAGCTCTTCTCTGTAATTTTTAATGAAAATGTTTATACTAGTCACTCTCCATAGCCAGTCCCCACTACTCATTAAAACATCACACATGTCTTAGGAAGGGAAAACTTTCTAGCTCTGGAAAAATTATAGGATAAGGGCTTACCTGGTAGCAAACCCTTGAGGGCAGAATATTTTCTGGTCTGGTTCAGGTCTTGAGGTTGAGGTGACTGGAGGTGACTGGAGGTGACTGGAGGAGACGTGGGTTCATTGCCCGGTCTCCTCACTGTGAACCTGGAAGACAGTACACCTTACTTTACAAAGGGACCTTGAGTGTTGCAAATAACGTGACAGCAGTATTTTCCCAGGAAGAGACAAAATAACAACCTCACTGCTTTGTGATATTCCTTACATACTCTTCACTGGCACTGCCATTTAAAGTATTAACTGCTTTATTCTTAATTTCAAAGCCTTCTCTTCAGATTGCCTCATGTTCCCTGACTGCCCCCTGCCCACTCATGTCTCCCTGGCTTCAGTCTCTGTTTGGTGAACCACCTGACCAAGATTTTTGACAAACATTCCTCCTGACTCCCAACTACCCTCCCCTCCTAATGAACTCCAGCCTGACTCCTCTCAGGCTTCCTGTCCACACTCAGCTCACCGCCATGCCTCTACCCACGCTGCATCAGGACAAGCCTGCCGGTCTACCAGCTGTGGATGGGTTGGCCGTGCTAGCTCTTGCCCAGGATGGAGCATACATCTCTCCCGGACTCCCTCCCATCCCGCCCATGTGCAACCCTGCATACACTGTAACAATGCCCCTTGTGTGTCATAGCTATGTCACGACCCTCCTCAGGGCCTATGTCACCCCCTCACTTCTTTCAGATTCCTAGTGCTCTGAACATAAAATACAGTCCAATATTTGCCCCCAACATGGTAATGAATTGTTGGAGGTGTCATTCTTCAGTGGTTTGGTCTGTAAGTTTGGGTTGATAAAAGATGAGAGGAGAGGAGAAAGGGTGCAGCTTTAGGGAACCTAGAGTGCCCCCCCCCGATCATCATTTTATCTTCACCCTTATGTATCCTATTCCACAGATGTCTCAATCTTAGTTCACTCCACAGGATTTTCCTAACTAAATAGATTCCCTCTTTTGTTAATCAAGAAACATTTTACAAGTACACAAACACCATTAACAAAAAAATGCTATTTAGCTTAGTATTTATCCTTATAACAGCACAATTCATATTTGGGAAGGCATTTGTATGATTTATTATTACATGTGGATACAGTAACATCCCACCAATGTGGCATTTTAAGGAAGGGATTCATACTATATAAATAAAATTTCTGGATAAATGAAAACTACCTCCTTAAAGACTAATCCTTTAAAATTTTTTTTTACCATTTTTAATGGAATGCTTCATTTTCAAAATAATAAAATTAAACATTACACAAGTCACATAATTGAGACTCCATGGATGTCTTTCTGAAATACATATAGATGTCTGCCTTGTTAGAAAATGAAAAATTAAACGAAATTTAAGTTTTTTGTATGCCCTCTCCAGAGCTTCAATAACAGCATCCATTATTATTATAAAAGTTCAGGGGGCTGGGCATGTGGTTCAGTGGTAGAACACTCGTCTAGCATGTGTGAGGCCCTGGGTTCAATTCTCAGCACCACATATAAATAAAGAAAAATAAAGGTCCAACAACAACTAAAAAAATATATTTTTTAAAAAAAATTCAATAGATCCAAGCATGGGGCACACACCTATAATTCCAACAACTGGGGAGGCTGAGACAAGAGGATGGCAAATTCAAGACCAGCCTCAGCAACTTAGCAGGAACCTAAGCAACTTAGCGATCAATACCTTGTCTCAAAAAATAAAAAGGACTGGGGATGTGGCTTAGTGGTACCTCTGGGTTCAATCTCCAGTAACAAAAAAAAAAAAAAAAAAAAAAAAAAAAAAAAAAAATCATGTAGTAATTTTGCTTCTTAAAAGTCTTATCTATCAATGTTATGTTGACAGATGATTCTTTCCCTCCCTCCCACACGGTACTGGGCATTAAACCCAGGGGCACTGGGCTACATCCCCAGCCTTTTGATTTTTAATTTTGAGACAGGGTCTCACCAAGTTGCCAAGGTTGGACTCAAACTTGTGATCCTCCTGCCTCAGCCTCCCAAATCACTGGGGTCACAATGTTAAATTGCCAGATAGATTTTTCAGGCTATTATTTGACCTGCTAACCTTTTCTAATTTAACTGCTTTTAATCTGTACCAGACCAAGACCAGACAATCAAACTTAAGAGTTAGAAACATACTTGTACATTGCTGAGGGGAATGTAAAATGGTGTAGCCACTATGGAGAACAGCATGGTAGATCCTCAAAAAGTTTAAAATAGAATTCCACATGATTCAGCAATTCCACTTCTGGATATACACCAAAAGGACTGAAAATAGGGTCTTGAAGAGGTATTTGTACATCCATTTTTACAGCAACATTATTCATGCTAGCCAAAAGACGGACACTAGTATCCATCAAGAGAGGAATGGATAAACAAAATGTAGCATATACCTATAATGGAATATTATTCAACCCTATAAAGGAAGAAAACTCTGACACATGCTACAACATGGATAATCCTTGAGACCATCATGCTAAGTGAAAGGATACACACATACATCACAAAAGGATACATACTATATGATTTCACTTACATGAGGTACCTAGAATAGTCAAATACACAGAGACAGAAAGTAGAAGAGTGGAACTGCGGGGAGTGGAAAATGGCAGGTTGTGTAATGGGTACAGTTTCAGCCTTACAAAAATACAAGGAGTTTTGTAGATTGGTTGTACAACAGTGTGAATGAACTTAACATTACTGAACTGTACATTTTTCAGTGGATAAGATGGTAAATTTTATGCTGTGTATTTTACCACAGTTAAAATAACTTTTTAAAAAATTAGAAGCATGCATTAATTCATGCAAAAATAGTTCTGGTGTTCTTGGTAGCATGGATAAGGTGCTGAGCAAAACAAAGTTTGGGTCTTCACGGAGCTTATATTATAGTACCGTATATCATAAGGGCATACTTACCTTTGTAGTCTACCTAATAAAATGCATTATTTTACAACACTGGTTTTCACAAAATAAAAGTTTTGCCCAAGAATATGTACAACCTGTCTTACTCTGTGTTGTTGTAGCAAAATACCTAAAACTATATGATTTATAAAGAATCATGTAACTCATAGTTTGTTTAGCTCATAGTTGGAACCCCTAGAACACGGCATGGCATCTACTTGGTTTCTGGTGAGGTCTCCATGGTGGATAGCATCACATGGTGGGAGTATGTGCAGACGAGAGAAAAATACCAGGGGTGAGTGTGCTTTATAACAACCTGCTCTAGTGGGAACTAATCCCATCCCTCGAGACCCAACTTACTCCTGCAAGACCCAATCCACTCAAGGCACCTAACCCTGTCTCTGGAGAAAGAAGTTAATCCATCCATGAGTGTGGAGCCCGCATCACCTAATTATTCTTTTTTTTTTTTCTTGCAGTGCTGGGGATGGAACCCAGGGCCTTGTGTTTGACAGGCAAGCACTCTACCAGCTGAGCTACATCCCCAGCCTTGACCTAATTATCTTTTCGAGGTCCCACCACCTCTCAGCATTATTACAAGGGGAATCAAATCTCAACATGAGTTTCAGTGGGGATAAAGCATACCCAAACCATAGCACTGACCTATTTCAATGAAGAATACATCTGAAGTTTAAATATCTTAATTCTAAAAGAGCATAATGATTAAAAATTTTAAATCAGTGGCCGGACCGTATATAAAAATTATTACTCTGATGCTCAGTCTGTCATAAACTCCCCAGGAAATCTACCCTTATCTACAATAAATAACCCAGGAAATCAGCCTGCTATAAATCAGGCATGCACGAAGAAGCCAGATTACTATATCTACTGGCAATCCAGGAAGCTAAGCAATAACTGCCATAAAAGTCAGGACTTGAATAATAACTGACAGCTTCCCCACTTCTAGCTTAGGACCAACCAGAAAAAGATAAAAATACACCCTGAATCAATCACATAAGATGCCCTGCTTCTACTTAAGCCTCCTTCAGCTTCCTCATGCCAATAGCCTCCATTAAGACACATCTGAATCCTTCACTTTTTTCCATCACACAGTTTCCTGCCTACTTTGAGTCTCTGCCAAAATCAAGCATGGCTGACTCCCTTGCTGTAGAAGCTCAGGATAAATAGCCTTTGCTTTTTTTCTCAGTTGTTTGGTCTTCATTTCTTTCCCCAGATGGATACCACATACTTGCAAATTGCTACTCAATTAAAAAAATAGTTAATAATTACCCAAATTCATAAAACTACCAAGAACTGTTAAAACTACTGGGCTACTAGCAAGATCAACCACCATGAGATCACTGTCCTTGCCCATTGCCATCTCTGCCTGCTTCTACCTCTCAGACTAGGTTGCCAGCACATTTGCCAGTCCCTCAACAGAGCTGTGATCAACATGTTCTAAATAGTACTGCAATTATTATAAGAACATAATTTTTTAACAATTTCTTACTTGGGAAATTATTTTAAAACAAATTCTTCTGCCATTTAGACTTGTGGTTAAATGATCTTCTATTGTAGTTACTTTAAGCATTGAGAAATAATTTCCACTTTTTGTTTATTATAATGTTTGTGGAGAGTTGGAGTGAACCCAAAAGATAAAATCCAAACAATCAGACCATGTGTACATCCTAATCAAGAATGTGTATGTCGAGAGATTAGGAATGATTTCTGTTTGCTTGGATCTGTTTACTACCTAAATATTAGGCTTAAAAAAGCACTTAATAAAACTGAGTGGACTATGATACCGAGTTATTATTGTAATCAATATTAGTTCTAAGGTATATAATGTGCTTGTCTCCCTGTACCTCCAGGTACATGACCTCCTCCTATTCCACTGACAGCAACCATTTTCCTCAGGAGGGATTATAATTCTTGGGACAGAAAGGCAAAGAGAAAGAATGAATTCTGTTTTTGCAGTATAGCTTTTGCTTTTGATAGTTTTTTGTTTTGTTTTTGTGGTGCTGGGGATTAAACCCAGGGCCTTGTGCTTGCAAGGCAAACACTCTACCAACTGAGCCATATCCCCAGCCTGCTTTTGATAATTTTTAAGATCAAAAACAGGGTTTTCAAATTCCAAATGTTCTCTCTTTATATTTCCAGAGACAGACTTGACTGGGTCATGGATTATTATAATGGTACAATTTTTTTAAATGATTGATCATTTGAAAATTTAAAAGTAAAATAAAAATTTAATTTAAACCACAATGCAAGTGAATCCCTTGAAATAAAAAGGAAAATAGAAAGCCGGGTGTGGTGGAGCCCGCCTGTCATTCCAGCAATTGGGTAAGGCCGGAGAATTGCAAGTTTGAGGACAACCTGGGCAAATTAGCAAGACCCTCCTCTCATAATAAAAATATTTTAAAGGGCTCGGGGTGTAGCTTAATGGTATAGCAGTTGCCTAGTGTTCATGGTCCTGGATTCAGTCAGTACCATTCATAAGTGGGGTGCGGAGGGAAATAGGAAAAACCCTTTTCTTCCAGGTCTGGGAACGGGAAGCAGCAGCAAGACAAGTGTCCTAATTTTTCTTTTCTAGTCAAAAAACTATCAGTGAGCCGATTATGTCAGGGGTGGGGCAGAGACCTGATAGGTCAAAAGAGGAGATCTTAGAGATTCCTATCTGTTTTCCCGCTGTTTTTCTCATCGAGTCACTACACTATCCTTCAAATTACACTCTTGTCTATAATTTTAAATTCAAGGCATTATATAATTAACCTTAGAATTCATTATTCAGGCTTTTTCTGAGTTTTCACCCTACTTTCTAACCACACCCCTATCTCTGTGGGCAAATGGAAAAGGTTTAACAGCAAAGGATTCTTTCATTGAGAAGCACATATTATTTGTTATCTTTTTTTAGAGGTTGAATGTGTTACTTGCACTGTTTCAAGAAAAGAAGAAAAAACACATCTTTGAGAAAAAATGTTCAATTCTCATTTAGGACTTATTTTGAATCCTTTTACGAAAACCTAGGAGCCCGGATACAGGCTATCATTTTAGCTCCCTCTAGCGGGAAGTTTGCAAATTTTATTAGGTTTGTGTTCTGCATTCTTAGCTCACTTTTAGAACACAATTATTTTTCATAGCAAGGTTTTGGGGGGAATGATTGAAATTGATTAATAGAATATGTTTTATAGAAAACATTACATTTAATCTTCATTTATTACTAAGGTTCGTGTATAGTATTTTAAGATTTAGAAAATAAAAATATAAGCACACCCAGAAAAATTTCAATGTTGAGGATCTTGCAACCCCAACACCCAGGTCACTGCAGATCAACAGATCCACTTTCTTAGAGCTTTCCAGATAATTGCAAAATTGAGAGCCAATGCTCCAAGCAGAGAATGACAAGCATTCTCTCTGAAGTGCCCCAATAAATAAACAAGTAAATAAAATCTAAGTAGTTAGGCTTTGCAGGCTACACAGACTCTGTTATACAATTACCTAACTCCACCCTTGTATCACAAGAAGCAGCTACAGACAAAACAGAAATGACTGGACACTGAAATTTGAATTTAAAGAATTTTCATGTGACATTACACATTATTATTCCTTTGACTTTTTTCAGTCCTTTTAAAATGTATACCACAGTTTCTTCATCCATTCTTCAATTGAAGGGCATCTAGGTTGGTTCCACAATCTAGCTATTGTGAATTGAGCAGCTATGAACATAGATGTGGCTGCATCCCTATATTTTGCTGATTTTAAGACCTTTGGGTATAAACCGAGGAGTGGGATAATTGGGTCAAATGGTGGATCCATTCCAAGTTTTTTGAGGAATCTCCATACTGCTTTCCAAAGTGGCTGCACCAATTTGCAACTTCACCAGCAATGTATAAGTGTGCCTTTTTCCCCACATCCACGCCAACACTTGTTATGCTTGTATTCCTGATAATAGCCATTGTAATTGGAGTTAGATGAAATCTTAGGGTGGTTTTAATTTGCATTTCTCTAATTAGTAGAGATGATGAGCACTTTTTCATATATTTGTTAATAGTCTGTATATCCTCTTCTGTGAAGTGTCTGCCCAGTTCCTTAGCCCATTTATTGATTGGGCTCTTTGCATTTTTGGTGTACAGTTTTGTAAGTTCTTTATAAATTTTGGAGATCAGTGCTCTGTCTGAAGTGTGTGTGGAAAAGATTTTTTCCCACTCTGTAGGCTCTCTTTTCACATTCTTGATTGTTTCTTTTGCTGAGAGAAAGCTTTTTAGTTTGCACCAATCCCATTTATTGATTCTTCCTTTTATTTCTTGTGCTCTGGTGGTCTTCTTGAGGAAGTTTGGTCCTAAGCCAATATGAAGAAGTATATATACACAATGTGGTATATATACACAATGGAATATTACTCAGCCATAAAAAAGATGCATTTGCTGGTAAGTGGGTGGAGTTGGAGAATATCATGCTAAGTGAAATAAGCCAAGTCCAAAAAACCAAAGGCCGAATGTTTTCTCTGACCAGTGGATGCTGATACCTAATGCGGGGGGGTGGCAGAGGTTATGGGGAGGATAGAAAAGAATGGAGGAAATATGGATGGTGTGGAGGAAAATGGGACGGGAGGGGATGGGGGCAGGAAAAATAGTAGACTGAGACAGACAGCATTACCCTATGTAAATGTAAGATTATATGAACTGTGTGAATAAAAATAAATTTAAAAAAAATTCTCTGAAAAAAAAATGTAAAAGCCATACTTAGCTCTAGAGCAAACAAGGATCTGTACATCAAATTCTGTTCTCTGCCTGTTTTTGTAAATAAATTTATTAGTCTTTCCTTTTCTGGTTTTCCTCTTGTAGAATATTTCCATTAATTTTTCAAGCAAGATAAATTCATATGACAGACACAATGAATCTACTCAATAATGATTCTATTGTTCTATGTGGGGCTTTTACTTCAGAAATTGGCTTATATTTGTCAGGAGCTCATTTTAAAAATGAATTGATATCATCACATTCCACCCACGAATTAGCATAAAGTCAGTGTATTAGTTTAACAAAATTATTCTTTAACCAGATAGACCATGAAATGCTTTCCTCCGATGTGCATGAATCTAGGTCCAATGGCTATAAAAAGAAATGCGTGTACCTATTGTGACAATATATCAGGACACATTTTTGAATTTTTCTTTGTAATTACATCTGTGCTCATGCCTGTGAAGCGAAAAATAACTATGATTATCGGTTAAATCCAGATGGCACTTCACTGAGTTCCTCACCCAGATAGGAAGGCATTTGAAAGGGGGAAAAAAAAAATGGAGACATCCACCTCAGATTGACTGGATTTTTCTGATACTTATTATATTGACATTTTACATCTCTTCCTTTTAGGCAGTAATTTTTTTCTTTGTCTGAATATAGATGCTTTTTAAATCCTACCAAAATGCATAGCATCCAAGAAAAAAAGTAAATTCAAAATTGCCTTTAGCCCAGGCGCGGTGGTGCTCGCCTGTAATCCCAGCACTTGGGAGGCTGAGGCAGGAGGATCGAGAGTTCAAAGCCAGCCTCAGCAACTTAGCAAGGCCCTAAGCAACTCAGTGAGACCCTGTCTCTAAATAAAATACAAATAGGTTTGGGGATGTGGCTCAGTGGGTGGAGTGCCCCTGGGTTCAATCCCCAGTACCCCCCCCCAAAAAAAATTGCCTTTAAAGTTGGGCATGGTGGCACATGCCTGTAATCCCAGTGGTTTAGGAGACTGAGACGGGAGGATCATAAGTTCAAAGCCAGCCTCAGCAACTTAGTGAGGCCCTAAGAAACTCACATGAGACCCTGTCTCTAAATAAAAGATAAAAGGGGCTGGGGATGTGGCTCAGTGCTTAAAAGCCCCTAGGTTCAATCACCAGCAAAAAAAAAATTGCCTTTAGAAATTAAAATTTTAATTATTTTTTTAAATTGTTTGTTCTATTTAGTTATACATGACAGTGGAATGCATTTTGATTCATTGTACATAAATGGAGTACAGCTTTTCATTTCTCTGGTTGTACATGATGTAGAGTCACACCATTTGTGTAACCATACATGTACACAGGGTAATGAAGTTTGTCTCATTCCACCAGCTTTCCTTCCCCCTCCCCCTCCCCTCATTTCCCTCTACACAATCCAACATTCCTCCATTCTTCCCTCACCCCCCACCATTTATGTATCAGCATCCACTTATCAGAGAACACATTTGGCCTTTGGTTTTTTGGGGCTTGGCTTATCTTAGCATGATATTCTCCAACTTCATCCATTAACCTGCAGTAATTATTTTTTAATCATGTCTTCTTAACATTCCAAAGAATGGGATGAATCATACTGGTATTTAGGAAATGGTTAAGGTATTAGGTATCTGCTATGATGTTCTCTGTTTCACAAAGGGAACTGTGTTCCTGGAACAGCACATCTCTATCACCACCGCAGCACAGTTAAGGCCAAGTCTCAGTCCGCAGCAATGAAGGAAAAAAGGGAAGCAGTTCTTAACCCCAGCTGGGTATCAGAGTCATCTAGAGAGCTTTGTAAAAACATGGTTTCCCTGGAGTTTCTGATTCAGTATCCTGGGCTTAAGACACCCATCTCCCTGTTTTTTTTTTTTTGTTTTTTTTTTTGATACACAGAGACTTTTTCCTTCCTGTAGTGTGTGCTCAGAAACATGACATGTGACTTCTGATAACATGCTTTACTGCTGAGTTCCGCTCTGATTGTTTTCAAGCATTCTACTGAAGGACCTAGGGGCTAGATAGTTCTAAATTCATTCCATATGCTAAAGGTGTGAATCCATTAATTCTTTCTTAAATCTTTTGCTTCTCAGCCCCAGAGGGTTTCATTACAGCAATCCTTTCCCCCCAAGTGCTGGGGATGGAACCCAGGGCCTTGTGCAAGCCAAGCAAGCACTCAACCACTGAGCTACATCCCCAGTCCCTTGTGGCAAGTTCCAAAGATGTTATGAAAAGACCTCTTTTCAGCTGGATGGGGTGGCACAAAGTTGTATTCCCAGCTACTCTGGAGGCCAAAGCAGGAGATGGAAGGTTCAAGGTCAGCCTTGGCAACCAGAGAGACCCTGTCTCAAAATAGAAAATAAAAAAGGGATGGGATGTAGCTCAGTGGCAAAGAGTTTGCCAAAGAATGTTGCCTGGGTTTGATCTCCAGAACCAAAAGAAACAAAAAACAGAAACAAAAACCCTCTCTTTAGTTTCTGCCCTGCATTCCCTAGTAGCTTACCTGGATTCTGGTATCTTCTAACTGCAAACAGGAATGTCAGTGTTTGCCTTGATGTCCAGGCTCATACCAGGACCACAGGCTTCAGGGGCTTCCATTTCACAGATAAAGCAGATCAGAGTCTAAATCAACCCAAATAAGACTATCAAGGATCCCTTATCTTTCTGTGCAAGTTTTCATTTCTGTTTTGAGATTATGCGTCTGTTCTAGACCTCAGGTATAAAGAGAGTAATCAAAAGAGATAATCTCTCACCAAAATTAATGACAACAAAAAATGTGAGTGGTTAAAAAGAAGCAAGACAATGCAGTAGTAATACCAAAGGTTAGGGGTGTGTGGAGATCGGGGTGGGGGTGCTTCAATATCACAGGCTTTAAAAATTACCACAAAGAGGCTGGGTGTGTAGCCCAATGGTAAATGCTTGCCTGGGATACATGAGGTGCTGGGTTCTATCTCCAGCACTGCAAAACCAAAACACAACAAACAAGCAAACACAAACCATGAAAAAGAGAAAGACAAAAGATTCCCACTGTCCTTTTCCCCCTGTACTGGGTTTGGAACCTAGGGCCTCTCACATGCCAGGTAAGTGCTCTACCACTGACCTACATCCCCATCTCTTGTTATTTTTTATTTTGAAACAGGGTTATGCTAAGTTGCCCAGGCTGGCCCTCGAACTTGCCATCCCTCCTGCCTCAGCTTCTAAATAGCAGGCGTGTACACTACACCTGACTCCTACTACCCACTTGACTGAACAGGGTTCTAAATGTTCCTAACTCATCCCAGTACCTACTCCCAGAAGTGGTATAAAAGGAAGAAAGTAAATGAGATAGAGAGAATTCCTTAAGAATCATCATAATATACCCAGTAAGAACAAGGCAGGTATTATAGTTTTCGATGCTGAAAGACCCCCTCAAAGGTCCATGTGTTATGGGCCTGGTCCCCAGGGTGTTGGAACCTTTAGATGTGAGAGGTCTTTAGGTCACTGGGTAGGGTGATCTTGAAGATAATTGCTGGTCTCCAGCCCCTTCCAGTCTTACTTTGCTCTTTGGCTCCAAGGTGAGCACTTTTCTCTACCATGTGCTCCTGCCATGACGTGCCACTTGAACTTGAACTGAAACCTCCAGAACTGTGAGTCAAAACAAGCCTTTTCTTTTTGTAAGTTAACCACCTCAGTGTTTCACTGTAGTAACAGGAAGCAGAAAATATAGCAGGCTAACCAGGAATGAGTCCAGCGATATGTGCTCCTCAAGCACAGAACGGGCTGCCTTTCAGTGGCCATTGGGCTTGCTCCTGGCTGGGAGGGAAGCTGAAGGAAGAAGAGCAAGCAGAACCAACCAGTGTTGATTATAGCAACAATCAGGGACCTTGAAAATCAGGAGACCAAAGTGGAGGGAGGGGATAAAAGAAAGTCAGAATACAAGTTTAGTCATTTTCATTGTCTGGTTTGTCTTCCTTGATTGACTTCTAGTTTTTGGCATCAAACATGATGTTAAGTGTTGCCTGGGACACACATTTAAAGTCATACTTAAAAACCAAATTAACTCTTCTACTTTATTTTTTAAAATCAGAAATGGATGTTGAAAGTAGTCAAATTTTTGGCATCTATGGAGATAATCATATGACTTTTCCTGCTTAAGTAATTCATGTGTTATATTCATAGATTTCTTAATATTGAACTGTTTTGCATTCCTGAGATGAACCTTGCATAGTTGATCTGCATTTATTCTTTAAATGTACTTTTAAATCATATTTATGAATATTTTATTCCGAATTTTGGCTTCCATATTTAAAAAGTAAGTTGGTCTGTAATTCTTTCTCACCTTCCGGCACCGGGACCCATTGGGTTTGGCAGCCATGGTAATGAACTTCTATATCCTAGAGTAGTAGTACAGTATCTCAGAGGATAACAGGAAGAAATCCAAAATACAACTAAGTCATCAGCTGGAGGCAGGCCCCTCCATTTCTACAACTACTGTCTCTATTTTGCCCCAAGTTTTTGCCCTCACACACACACACACAGCATGTCTTTGTGATTCGTAAAGATGCGGGATTCCACACTGAATTCCACACTGAATACCACCACCCATTCTCCCTAACCCCCAAACCCCATACCTCATAAAACTGAACTCTGGAGTTACAGAATTTTCTCCTTAAATACACAGTTGTTTTCAATTGACTCAAACCCAGGGCTGATAGAAGTCAGCTTCTACCCAAAGCACACAAATTAATTTTCCCAACAAAAGTAGCTTTTTTTATTCTCTCTCTCACAGACATTCTCATGCCAGCTGTAAGGAGCATTTAAAATTTCTACTTTATAATAGTGGCCACAAAAAAAATTGTGTTGTCTTCAATTATATTTTTATTTTATTTATGTGGGGGGTCACTGGGGATTGAACTCAGTGGCACTCGACCACTGAGCCACATGCTCAGCCCTATTTTGTATTTTTTTAAGAGACAGGGTCTCACTGAGTTGCTTAGTGTCTCACTGTTGTTGAAGCTGGCTTTGAACTTGTGATCCTCCTGCCTTAGCCTCCTAAGCCACTGGAATTACAAGCCTGTGCCACCACTTCAATCATATTTTTAGAAGGATATTTGTATTGTGTATATTTTATCTATGGAAGTAGTTGTATTCAATGTCATCACCTTCTTAGTTAACAGTATAAAACTCTAAGTGATAGTAGAATGAATTGAACATTATTACCTTATGTGCATATATAATTATATGACCTGTATAACTCTATATCATGTACAACCAGAAGAATGAGAAGTTATACTCCATTTATGAATGACATATCAAAATGCATTCTACTGTCAGATGTAACTAATTAGAACAAATAAAAATAAATTTAAAATGTTAAAAACAATATAAAACTATAAATAAAATCTAAAATGCATACTCCATTACTTCATGGATGATCGGGGAGTCTCTAATCTGCTGTTTTGTAAATAACATCACGAGTGATATTCAAATTTGTGGGACCAAAGATAAACTGAATCAGTGGAATTGCCATAGTACAGATTTATCTGCTTAGGCCAGATCTCAGAATATGGTAGCTGTATCAGATAGGAGTCACATCCCTATAGGAATAAGAGAAACCTCAAGATAGTGATTTAAACACAAAAGTGTTTTATTCATATAATGCCAGACATAGGTAGATTATTCTGGAACCAGTATGGTGGTTTCACGTGGAAGGAAACCACCTTATGGTCATGTCTCTCCATTCTCAGGTACTCATCAAGATCACCTTGTGGTCCAAGACCATCTGGATTCCCAACAATTATGGCTGCAAACCAAGAAAGGCAGTTCTGGCCTGAACTGGTTTCCATAAAGAGACCACAAATACTTCCACTTATAGCCTGGGATGCAGCCCAGTGCCGGAGTGCTTGCCTAGCATATGAGGCCCCGCCTGGGTTCCATCTCCAGGAAAAGGAAAGGAAAGAAAAGAAAAATGACATGCTTCCACTTCTATTTCCTCAGTCATCTGGCCATACCTCCAAACATGGAAAATGGGGAAATAATGTAGTCTTCATTCTAAGATGCAATATACGTACCCAAAGAAAGGAGGGGGACATCTATCACTAAGAAAGGAAATGGATATTTGGTGAATGGATGGTAGTTTCTTCTATAATAACTAAACCCCAATTAATGTGCCTTATAAAAACAATCTTTCAGGTTATGAAACATTTCAAAATCATGTCACTTGTGTACCTAAAACTTAGGAAATTTTAGTTCATTTGTTTGTTTGTTTTAGAAGCAAATGATGCCTGGTATAGTGACACATGCCTGTAAACCGAGTGACTCAGGGGGCTGGGGCAGGAGGATCACAAGTTCAAGACCAGCTTGGGCAATTTTGTGAAACCCTATCTCAAAATAAATTTAAAAGGCTGGGGATGTAGCTTAGTGGTAAAATGCCTCTGGACTCAGTACTTGGGGGTGGAGGAGGAAAGCAAAAGACGTGAGATATTCTAGAAATACTTTAGGCCCCCACATTCCCAGATGTAGTCACTAACTCAACATTGGGACATGTTCTTCCTGTCCTTCCAGGCCTGTTGTACTTGTTGAATAATGTATGCATTTTTAACTACAGAGTATTATTATATGTGCATGAAATTTACATAAATGGTGTCAAAACATAGATGATGCTACCATTTTTCCTTTTTAAGAGCAGGATCTCAACATTGATCCTTTTGATATATGTAGATATAATTCACACATTTAAACTACTGAGCAGCATTTCACTGTTGAAAAAGTCACAATTATCATTCCTTTACTGAAGGATCCTTCGGTCGTTTCCAAAATTTTCTGTCATATTCATTGTTGCAATAAAAAGCATCCTTGTGCCTGCCCCCTTGGGCCTATACATGAGAATTTCTCTCCGATATATAGCTAGGAATTGCTGATGGTGGCATTCGTGCCCCTTCAACATTAGTAGATACAAATTACGAAGTGGTGGTACCAATTTACATTTCAACCAGTAGTGTATAAATCCCCATTCCTACTTGTCCTTCCAACACTAGATAGTAATAAATTTATTTGCCCATCTCCTGGATATGAAATGTTAATTATTGTTTTAATCTCCATTTCCCTAATACAGGTAGGACTGAACATGTTTTGCCTACATTTGTTTTTCATTTGTTTTCCCTTTTTCTCATGGGTCCTCATAGTTTTTCCTCATAGTTTTTCATACAGTTTTTGCCCATTTTATATTTAGATCATTGTATTTTTATTATTTTACATTAGCTCTTGTTATACTCTAAATACTAATTCTGTGCCACTTTTGCATAGTGAAAATATCATCTCCTAGTCTGTTATATTAAAACTGCTTTTTACCTTTGATATGGTGTTGTCATTTTTTTAAACATTCAATCTCTATTTGACTTACCTGTATTATCTGGGCATTTTACAAATTTTTGAACAAGGACTATCCTTTTTTATTTTTTTGACCCTGGGGATTGAACCCACAGGGGCTTAACCACCCTTAACTACCACAAATACCCAGCCCTTTCTATTTTTTATTTTGAGACAGGGTCTCCCTAAGTTGATTAGGGACTCATTAAGTTGCTGAAATTGGTCTCCAATCTGTGATCCTCCTGCCTCAGCCTCCTGAGTGGCTGGGATTAGAGGTGTGCACCACTGTGCCTGGCAAAGACTATCCTGATATACTCATTCTTCTATTTTTTTTTAAGTTTTAAAGTTCTGATTGATAGAAATTATTTTTAAAATAGCAGGAGGGAGCGCCTCATTTTCATTGCATAGTGTCCAGTTCCATTTATTTTATTTTTCATGAACCAGTTTTATTTTCTTTGCATTTAACATGATTATATATGTTCATGTAGTTAACAAGATCTGCATTGTTACATTGAAAATACAGTACAATAGCATTCAACATGAGGTACTTCATATTCATATATTTTTTTCCTTCATAAATAATACTGTAAGCTGCTAAAGTCAAGCACCCTGATGCACAAGTTGCTACAGTGTCTTGAGTTAGCTGAGCTTCTAAAAAGCAAACAAAAGACAGCTCAGTGCAATAATTACGTAGAATTAGATCATTTACTTAAATACTATTTTAAGATATGTTTAAATAATGCTACATTAGAACTGCTAGTCTACTTACCCTTAATTCCCAATATGAACAAGGACAAGACTGCCAGAGACATTAGGAAAAGCATCTACAGTATACTCTGTTTAATAAAGTTGTGTTTATACACTAGAGTTGCCTGACTTGTTGGAACAGTGGTTTCTAATTTTAAAAGGTACAAAATTCAATATAACCAAAGAAAATAAAGCAAGCATATTAGCTTTCATTCCATTTTGTTGAAAATGCAGAAAGCAGACCAGGGTTCAAATGTATATAATTTTTTATTCTAAATATAATTTTCAAATTTTACCCACAGCTCTCAGCACAGACCAATCCGATGACGGATGTGTGTTTTTTTTTTAATTTTTAATAGTAATTAACGGAAAAATTAAGTTCTTCCCTACCCAGTGTATAGGATCTCATGTGGCTTTCAGTCAGCTGTTTCCTGGCTGTGCCGAGGGCTGCTCAGTAATGGGAGCACTGACAGTGAACAGTGAAGAAATGACACCACTTAAGGCTGTCACTCACCTCCTTAACTATGAACGAGGTCCAGCACCATTTACTGAAGAGTCATTCTTTTCCTCATGGATCTATAATGCAAATTCTAGATATACCAAGCACTCAAGTACTGTTCATGCCTCTGTGTTTCATTGATACATCTATCTCTACATCAGTTACACATGATTTTAATCACAACAGCTTTCTATAAAGACTTGATACCTGGAAGGCAACTCTACTTCCTTACTCCTCTTCTTCAAAGTCATTTAGGCTATTTCTTACAAATTTCTTATTGCTCTTATAACAAATTACCACAAATTTAGTGGCTGAAAACAACACAAATTTATTATCTTCTGACCACTGTGGTGATCAGAAGTTCAAAATGAGGATGTCAGTTGGGCTGTGTCCCTTCTGGAGGCTTTTGGGGAGAATCCATTTCTTTGTCCTTTCAAGCTTCTAGAAACTACCTATGTTCCTTGACTCATGGCTCCTTCGTCCTTCTTTTCAAGGCCAGCAGTTTAGCATCTTTAATCTGTTTCATATAGCCTTTCTCCCCTTCTGACCATCCTACCTCCCTCTTAAAGAGACCCCAGTGATTGGGCCTGCCCAGGTAATCCAGAGTAGTCTACCATTTCAAGACCCTAAATTTAACCACACCAGTAAATAATGTATTCACAGTTTCCCACTATCGAGGTGGACATGTAGCCAGGTGGGGTGGTGCATGCCTATAATCCCAGCTACCCCAGAGGCTGACACAGAAGGATTGCAAATTAGAAGTTCAGTCACAGAAATTTAGCAAGATCCTGTCTCAAAGGAAAAAATAAAAAAGAGGTAATAGAGATCCCCTGGATTCAATCCTCAGTACTGGGAAAGAAAAAAAAAAGAGGTGGACAATTTTGAAGGAGCCATTATTCAGACTGGCCTTTTGTAATTTACATTCTATTTTTAAAATTTGCCATGTACTTTCTTTTTTCTTTTTTCTTTTTGGTACTGGGGATTGAACTCAGGGGCATTCCACCACTGAGCCACATCCCCAGCCCTATTTTGTATTTTATTTAGAGACAGGGTCTCACTGAGTTGC
Source organism: Glaucomys volans (assembly GCA_020662805.1). NCBI lineage: Eukaryota > Metazoa > Chordata > Mammalia > Rodentia > Sciuridae > Glaucomys > Glaucomys volans. The sequence continues at coordinate 361,279 of JAJEJO010000568.1, read as the reverse complement.
TTAGGGCCTTACTAAGTTGCTGAGGCCAGCTTTGAACTCACGATCCTCCTGCCTCAGCCTCCCAAGTGCTGGGATTACAGGCATGGGCCACCGCACCCAGCTGCTATGTACTTTCAAAATAAGAAAAAGGACTATTAGGATGTTGATTGTAATAGCAATAACATTGAATTCAGAGACTTATTTGAGAATTGGCATTCTTATAATACTGAACTTTTCTACTCATGATTTATCTCTCTATTGAAACCTTTAATGTGCTTTAGTAAAGACATTTTTTTTCTGCCAAATTATGATACAGACTTTGTCATATTAATTTCTATGCTCTGTATATATTTTTGCTCTTGTGAATAGGACTTTTTATTATATTTTCTACTTATTTTTGTAGGTATACAGGAATACTATTGAATTTTAACTTATTTACCTTGAACTAAGCAAGCTTATTAATATTTCTTTTTATTTCTAAGACTGTTAAATTTCTCAAATTTTGTATGCAGACATTTTATTTTGTAAATAATGATTTTTTTTTAATCTTTTGGCAGTATTGGGGATTGAACCCAGGACCTCTTGCACTTGCATGTTAAACAAGCACTCTATCACAGAGCTACAGCCCTGACAACTTTTTCCACCTTTTTCTTCTTATACCTTTTGTTTTTCTTGTTACACTGGATAGGTACTTTCTTTTAATACTGAATAATACTTCAAACTTGTTGCTATGCAATATGCAGGTTGCTCTTTGTACTTTGTCAAGCTTTGCAAGTTCCCTTCTATTATTGGTTTTCTGAGAGGTCTGTTTTATTGCTTCTGTTTTTAAATTAAGAAAGTGTTCAATTTTATCTAAGGATTTTTTTGCTTCTAGTGAAATCGGGTCTTTTCTCTTTTAATGTTAATGTAATCTGTAAGTGTGTATTCCTACAAGAAACCATACTTGCCAAATTGTAATATTTTCTTTTTTTCCATGTTTTTTATTGGTGCATCATAGTTACACATAATGATGGGATTTGTTGTTGCACATTTGTACATGCACACAATATAATTTGGTTAATATCATTCCCCAGTATTTCCCCTTTCCTTTTCCTCCTTCCTTTCCCTTTCTCTAATCTACTAATCTCCCTTCGATTTTCATGAGATCCACCCCTCCCCCAACCTTTCTTTTCCTTTTTCCTTCCATGCATGAGAAAAAGCATACAGGCTTGAATTCAGGAGCACTTAACCACTGAGCAACATTCCCAGTTCTTTTAATTTTTTATTTTGAGATAGGGTCTCACTAAGTTGCTTAGGGCCCTGCTAAATTGCTGAGGCTGGCTTTGAATTTGTGATCCTCTTGCCCCAGCCTCCTGAGTTGCTGGGATTATAGGCATGGGTCATTGTACCTGGCAAAACATACAACCTTTGGCTTTCTGAGTTTGGTTTAACTTAACATAAAGTTCTGAAGTTTTATCCATTTTCTTGTTGAATGACACAATTTCATTCTTCTTTAAGGCTGAATATAACTCCATTGTGTGTATATACCACATTTTCTTTATCCTATCATCTATGGAGAGGTACTTAGGCTGTTTCCACAGTTTGACTATTGTGAGTTGTGTGGCTATAAACATGGAGATGCATGTATCACTGTAATACGATGATTTTAATTCTTTAGGAAAAATACTAAGCTGTGGTATAGCTGGGTTATACAGGTTTCATGCCTCTTCTTTTGAGGATTCTCCATACTGAGTTCCATAGTGGTTGTACTATCTTACAATCCCACCAACAGTGTAAAAGTGTTCCTTTTCCTTCATATCCTCTTCAGCATTTGCTGTTTATTGTTTTACTTCTTGATGACTACTATTCTGACTGGAGTAAGATGAAATCTCAGGGTAATTTAGATTTGCATTTCCCTAATTGCTAATGATGCTGATTGAACATGTTTTCATGTATTTGTTGACCAGTTGTATCTCTCCTTTTGAGAAGCATCATTTACCCATTTATTAATTAGGTTATTGGTGGGGGTACTGCTGTTATTTTTTTAAAGTTCTTTATATATTCCAGATATTAATTCTCCGTCAGAAGAGTAACTAGCAAAAATTTTTCCCATTCTGCAGGTTTGCTCTTCTCTTTGCTTCCTTTGCTGTTCAGCAGCTTTGCGAGGCCATCCCATTTATTAACCTGTGGTATTATTTCCTAGGTTTCAGGGATCCTGCTGAGAAAGTCATTGCCTATGCCGATGTGCTAACATGTTGACCCTACATTTTCTTCAAGGAGTTGCATAGCTTCTGCTCTAATTCCTAGGTTGTTGGCATTTTGAGTCGACTTTTGGGTAGGATGAAAGATAAGGATCTAGTCGCATTCTTCTACATATAGGTAACCAGTTTTCCTAGCACCGTTTGTTAAAGGGCTGTCCTTTCTCCAATGTATGTTTTTGCCACCTTTCCTAAGGATCAGATGACTATCTGGGTGAGCCTGTCTGTGTCCTCTGTTGTGCACCATTAGTCTATTTATTTGTTTTTATGCCAGCACCATGCAGTTTTTGTTACTATAGTTCTGTAGTATAATTTGAAGTCAGGTATTGGGTTGCCTCCAGCATTGATATTTTGCTTAGAATTTCTTTGGCTATTCTGTTTTTATTCTTTCAAAGGAATTTTAAGCAAATTGTAATACTTTTAATATATAGCCAATTTACTAAAATTTTATTTAGATCTTTCTGTATGTTAGTTTATCAGTTAGATTAAACCACATATTTTCCTCTTCATACTGGACTTTCCTAATTTTAATATGTTATGCTAATCTCATAAAACCAATTAGAGAGGTTCTATCTTACTATTCTTTTTTTTTTTGGCACCTGAGATTGAAGTCAAGGGCACTTGACCACTGAGCCACATGCCCAGCCCTTATTTCTATTTTCTTTAGAGACAGGGTCTCACTGAGTTGCTTAGTGCCTCCCTTTTGCTGAGGCTGGCTTTGAACTCTTGATCCTCCTGCCTCAGCCTCCTGAGCCACTGGGATTACAGACGTGTGCCACCGTGCCTGGCTCTATCTTACTATTCTTTATAATGTGTTTTTCTAAGGTAGGACTCCATCCCTTGAAATTTCCTTCTTTTTCTTTTCTTTTTTTTTTTTTTTGTGGTGCTGGGGATTGAACCCAGGGCCTTGTGGATGGGAGGCAAGCTCTCTACCAACTGAGTTATATCCTAGCCCCCATCCCTTGAAATTTGATAGTACTTGCCCATGAAGTTGAATGAATCTGATATTTTTCATAACTAATTTTTGTAACTGGCTCTTACTATTCAGGTTGTCTTTTTCTCTTTGAGAAATTTATAATTGGCCCAACTTGCCTAAGTTTAGACATTGCCTGGCACAAAGTTGCTGCCACTGAGATGACTTAGCATGCAAAAGATTTAGCAAGGATGTGCTTGGGACCAAACCCATGGAAGGCAGCAGAAAAAAAGATTGGGCAGTGAGAGAAAATGAGCCACTTCATGGGCCAAGTGATAGCCTCATCTGACCCCACGCAGAGCTCATGATCTGGATATGGGTTGCCAAGAATGTCAGGTGAGGTAGCTCTTTCAGTAGAGGCCATCCCAGAAGGGGCTGAGAGAAAGGTGTCTGTTAACAGCAGCTATGGATACAATTCTTTCATTGAAAGGAAGGTGAGCAGATATCACAGTGTTTCTTACAGTCTACTCCTTGAGCTGCTCAAACTCACATACATTAAGAAAGCAGCTTTTTTGAGATTCTGGAGGGACCTTTTTCCTGGGGGAAATGTAGAAGAGGATGGTTAGCAGGACACAGCAGCTGGCCTTGGGGCTATAATCAGTAATCACCACTTCCTTCCTCCATTATCTCCTTGGATTCCTCCATTCATTGGCTACCACCCTGCTATTCTTAGACTAGATTTGCTGCAGTTGCCCACTTACCTTTGAACAGTTTGCCTGGATGCCAAACGTATTCTTCCAGTGTGGAACAGAGCCCTCCCTCCTCCTGGTAATTATGGCCAATTCATGCTGCAAGGAGGGTGACTCCTCTTCCTGATGCTAGGCCTCTTGCCTGAGTACCCCAATGGCACTTCTTCTGGAAGAAGTGTCCTCCCCAGGACCAGGACCTTTAGACCTGCAGAGCCAGATGTGTGGAGATGGAAAACACTCATTTTTTTTTTTCCCCCAGGAGGTCCCTGGGAATGGTGCAGACAGGCCTCTTACTCCTGAGGCCCAAGTGTTCTTTTTTCCCTTCTTCTGTGTATTCTATTGCACACACACCTCTGTGCAAAGATCTTTACATTTAAAATACAGGCTGCATCCTGGAGGATGGCACCTCATCCTCTTATAGTGTCCCTTTGAAATGAGCACTTCAGCTATATCTTTAACAATCAGTTCCAACACTCTTTCAGGTCAGCTGCTTGTGGGTTCTGTGATTCAACAATAAAATGAACACTCATGGCCCCTCACATGCTTCCCTTGCTGTAAAGAAGGTCCTCAGATGATTTGATGTTACAAGGTAAACCATGCCAGTGGAGTGAACCTGGATGGAAGGGGGTCCCATATGGTTGTCTGGCCACCTAGTGGCTGGCTGGTCTGCTCAGGGGATAGTGCCAGTGAAGAGGCACAGTACCGGTCTCTGCTGTTGGCAGGTTGGTTATGCATTCGCATAGATTGCTAACAATTCCCAAACTTAATGGTTGAACGCAGAGTTTCTGTGGATCAGGAATCTTGCGCTGGCTTGATGGGGTGTTGTGATTTAGGGCCTTTCACAGGATGCAATCAACATGTTGACAAGACTGCAATCACCTGAGTGGGGGAAGGTCCGTTTCCAGGCTCCTTCACTAAAACACTAAGGTCTTTCCTGAGTACTTGCTGCCTATAGATGATGGGTGATTTCCACGTTGGCGGTGGAAAGACAAGTTGCCTGACTCAGTGAGCTGTTAGGGCTGTTTCTTATCTTTCCTTCAGTTCTTTCCTCAGGCTCAGGAAAGACCACATGCACCCTTGTGGGTATTCAGCATGATGAGAGGAATCCTTTGCAGACCCAGGGGGCTCTCTGTATAGCTCTCTCCATACCCTATGAAATCTGGTTGTCTCAGCATCCCCAAACTCTCAACTCTTGTCTCCCCAGTTCATGGAGAACATGAGCCTTCATTTGGTTGCCTCTCCTTGCACAATGGCCAGAAACTTTCCAGATGATATGCTCAGGCAATTGCAGAGCTCACCTCAACTGTTCCCCTTTCCTCCAGGGAATTCTGTCCTGTGCTGCCAAAAACCATGGTTTCATATGCTTTGCCTAATTTTTTTGTTGTCTAAAATGGGAGGGTAAATCCATTACTCCATCATGGATAGAAATGGAGTCTCCTAAATCCTCATTAACTTTCTGTTGCCAGTCTTCTCAATTTACCAATGGAGGACAGTAGTTGTAGAATGATAACCCATGTTGTTAAGTTGTATCTCCTTGATTACTATTATGGTCTGGGTATAAGGTGTCTCCCCAAAGTTCCTGCATTAATGCAGAAATGTTCAGAGGTAAAGTGATTGGATCATGAGAGCTATAACCTAATCAATCCATCCTGGTTTAAAAGACTGGGTGGTAACTGTAGGCAGATGGGGGAGTGGCTAAGGGAGGTGGGTCAGGGTACATCTTCTCTGTGGTCTCTCTCTTTCTCTCTCTCTCTCTCTCTCTCTCTCTCTCTCTGCTTCCTTGCTGCCATGAACAGCTTCCCTCTGCCATACCCTTTGGCCATGCTCTGCCTAACCTTCAGCCCAGAGCAATGGAGTCAGCTCTGTATGGACTGAGACCTCTGAAACCATGAGCCCCCAATAAACTTTCCCTTCTCTAAGTTGTTCTTATCAGATATTTTGGTCACAGAAACAAAAAATCTAAAATAATTATTCAAGAGTTAAAATAGATTTTTCTACATATACTGGCTATACATGTTTCCTATTCTATAAATTAAAAAAACTTTTTCTTTAGACAGGTGCAATGGCACACACCTGTAGTCCCTGTAACCTGGGAGGCTGAGGCAGAAGGATCACAAGTTCAACTCAGCAACTCAGTGAGGCCCTAAGCAATTGAGCAAGATCTGTCTCTAAATAAAATTTAAAAAGGGCTGGGGCCAGGCACAGTGCAGCAGCTTGGGAGGCTGAGGCAAGAGGATGGTGAATTCAAAGCCAGCCTCAGCAACAGTGAGGCACTAAGCAACTCAGTGAGACCCTGTCTCTAAATAAAATACAAATAGGGCTGGGGATGTGGCTCAGTGGTTAAGCACCCTGGGTTCAATCCCCAGCAATATACACACACACACACACACACACACACACACACACATATATAATATTTCTTTAGACTTTCTTTTTGGTATTATAGGTGTCCTTTATTATGAATTTTGGATATTACTCTTTAACTGCCCATATTGCAAAAACTAACGCCTCATTTACACCTAAGTTTTTCACTTAACACTAGAAATTCTCCATTTCAATGTGGTCAAATTTATCAATCTTATTTTATAGCACTGAGGATCAAATGTCCTGGCACATGCCAGAAAAGTTCCCTGGCACTTTTCATGGCACTTAACTCCCGAATAAACTAACTAATACTTTTGTATTATTGTGTGATTTTCATTTTTCTCCAAACATGTCTGAGAAAGCATTCCTTGACAGTACATATCATTGTTATGTACTTTTAAGGTTATAATAATATTTAGTACCCTGGAGGAACATAAATTATTCAGCCATGTGGGTATCATGTTGAGAAACCTGAGGAACCAACAGCAAGAGGGAGTACTCTGAGGTACTCCCTCAGCCCTCAAATTTTCTTTTATGGTTAGTTTATTCCGGAGTTAAGGTGTTAATCTGGCTCCAAGATTAAGATTTATATGTTCTGTTCTATTCTGTTCTGTTGTTTCTCACATTCAAGTCCCAACCCATCAGAAATTGACCTGAGGATACATTGTGAGGTAGTTGTTTCATTTCCCCTCTTGTGAATAACCGAAGACCCAGCACCACTTCTGAAGTGTGCCTCCTTTTCTCACAGATTAGCCCTGCGTTCACTGCCATTTGCCCTTTCTTGTGTTTTGGGGATCTTGGAGCCCTCCAGTCTGACAGGGAAGCTTTCCTCTAGAGAACCTGCCCTGTGACGCTGGTTAATGCCTTTCTCAACCCAGAACCCAAGCTCAGCTTCCCCACCCAAGTCTGGCCCCAGGTAAGAGTCCCAACAGCAATGCTGCTCTAGGCCTACCCTATCCCAAGGCAGCCCAGACTGCCTTATTTTTCTGAGAGAGGCCCTTGGGGGCTGTGGGGGTAGACTTCCCCAGGGTATGGCTGAATTGTAGTGAAGGGTCTCTCAGAATACCTAGTAGAACTAAAGTCCAGACCATATTCTTTAAATTTATACACGTAGATGTGTGTTGAACTCCTGAGACTTTCATATTATTGTGTAATTTTCATTTTTCTCAAAACATGTCTGAGAAAGCATTCCTTGACAGTACATATCATTCTTATGTACTTTTAAGGTTATAATAATATTTAGTACCCTGGAAAAACATAAGTTATTCAGCCATGTGGGTATCATGTTGAGAAACCTGAGGAACCAACAGCAAATTTCTGGAAGGAATGTACAGGGTGCTGTTTTAAAAACAGAAAACTAAATTGGACCCATTTCCCATTGTTTAAAAATCAGATATAAATGTGCTTTGTCACATGATCTCTTAAATTGTCTCAGATGTATTAGCAAGTGTCTATGGGGGTCAGAGGCTTTTAATCTAGAGTCCATGAGCTAGCTTAAGAGGACTCCTTCAAGCCAGAAAATTGTACGCAATTTAGGAGTGCATGTGCGCATGTGTTATGTGTGTGTATAGACACATGTATGTGCAAGCTCAGTATACCATCCTGACACCTACAAAGATTTCCTTGTATCAGAAGGCCTGTGCTGCTCATTTCAGGAACATGGAAATACATAAACAGAGGGTCCACCTATAGGTATGTCTTGCAGACAAGAACTTGCCACTGTTGTAACCAAAATATGGTGACTTTTTTTATCCATTAATAAGATTCAAAGATCAAAATGACACCTTGGTTGGAGACAGTTTGTTGCGATGACTGCCTTGCAAGGTGAGTTTGAAAATTACCTTCTTAGATTGCTACTGCCAGGCATAATAATGTAGATACTTTTCTGCTTAGATGTAGGAATGATAATTAAAATAAAACCAAATTATTAGTTCATTGGAAATGGGCACAGATAATCCTACTCGAGTGATAGAAATATTTTAAATCTTGCTGTGATACTGACTACACAACTCAGTAAATTTGCTAAAAATCAAATTATACACTTAAAATTGATGAATTTCATGGTATTTGTCTTTAAAATACACACATCCCACACCAAATTAGTTGTAATGCTTTATATGGCCACAGAATGTCAGCAAAGACAGTCATGAAGGATTTTTCCATAAATCTATTTTTCCAATGAGAATGCCATTGACCACTAGATGTAGCTGCCTTTCCACTGCAGAAATTCCTTTGTTCTGGGTCCCTGGTGGTTGAAGTTATTAAGCACCAGAGCCAGGGGTCAGGAATAAGGAAATATTTTTCAAATGTAGACGTAAGCAAATCTAAATGATTGAACTTATCATTTTATCAATTATTATGCAATAATAAAATTTCACACTACAATAATTTTCTAAACAAATTCATTCTTATAAAAATATTAAAATTATTTAAAACTAATCACAGACTACTAATATATTTTAGTTAAACTTTTTTTTTTTTTTTGAACCGGGGATTAAACTCCGGGGCACTCAACCACTAAGCCACATCTCCAGCCCTATTTTGTATTTTATTTAGAGACAGGGTCTCACTAAGTTGCTTAGGGCCTCGCTAAATTGCTGAGGCTGGCTTTGAACTCGAAATCTTCCTGCCTCAGCCTCCCAAGTGCTGGGATTACAGACGTGTGCCACCGCGCCCGGCCTTAGTTGAACATTTTATAAACTTTGATTTTGTGACTTACAGTTCACTTCTAAAAATGTACATTTTACATTCTTTATTTTCCCTCAGCTTTATTAAGGTTGAACTGACAGATATAAAAAATGTAATTTTTAAGTACAATTTAAAAAAATTTCACTCTGAAAATTTTTCAATCTAATTCCCTTTCCATTAGAAAAAAATGAATCAGTAAAATGAATCAGTTTTCAAATAACTAGTTAATGTAGAGAAATCTTCAAAAAGGAGCATCATCTCTCCCTTCTTCACTTTAGTTCTTTCAAGAACATTAAAAATAATAAATCAGGTTGTGGGAGGATAACCCTTCTAATACACATTGAAAACCACATCCTTTCCTGGGCCAGTGATACTTTCTCTTATTCAAAGTTTAAGTGAATTTATAAATGAGCCAAATAACATTTTCCCACATAAAATCTTCAGGTGTCAAAATCGTAATCTAGGTTACCAACATCAAAGTAGACACCCCTACCTTCATCAGAAGGCCACTTTCATCCTAAGGCCTTTTTCTTCTGAATTCTGGTTAACAATACGATAATCCTTAGAATGGATTATAAATAATGTGGAAGTATTGTGAAATACAATTTCTTGGATTAATGACCTGATCACTGAGAATCTAGAAACTGTGCTCACAGGGAGAAGAAAAAGTAAAGACCAATGAAATGTGACTTATATTAACTCTTCTCTGAAATTTGACAATCTATTTCTTCACAGCATTACCAAATGTCAAGGTCAAAGTGGAGAAAACAGGTTCAGCAGGGTGGCATGACCTGGCTGGCCAAAGTGACATGAGTAATTAGCAGAAAAGTTAGCTCTGGTAACCCGGGTCTCCTGGCTCTCAGTCTTGACTCCTCGATTAGCACAGGGCAGCATTATTCATCCAGTTCTTACACTGCCTGTTATCACTGATTTTGGTGTTTAGTTCTACAGTTCTTTTTATCCAGAATGGATTTTTTTTCTTTGTTTTTGAGATTAGGGTCTTGCTAAATTGCCTGGGATGGTCTGGCCTGGCCTCAAATTTTCAATCCTCCTTCCTCGGTCTCCCCAGAAGCTGGGACTACAGGCTTGAGGTCCAGGATGAATTTTTTTCAAAATAGATAATCTCCCCATATTACAAAAAAACAAAAAAGATCAACAGTCGAGCACAGGGGTATGTGCCTTTTAGTCCCAGCTGCTCAGGAGGCTAAGGGAGGAGGATAGCTTGAGCCCAGAGGTACAAGGCCAGCCTGAACAACATAATAAGACCCCCCATCTCAACAGATAATAGATAAATGATAGATAAACCACTGCCTGACTCACTTTAAAGTCAAAGCCATGAGACAGTGATTATTTGGACACTATCTGCTCAAGAAGTAGTACTCAAATAATTAATTGTAGTGAAAAGCCCTTAAGACTAAAAACTACACAGCGAATCTTAATGTAGTTTGGTGAGCAAGTTTATGCCAGCTGTGGAAGTCCCCATAGATTTTCTGCAAAGCCTCTGCAACAGTTCTATTTTCTTTACTCCAACCCATCATTGGATTAATCCATTGATGGATTCATAATTTAAATGGACTCTGGGGAGGTGGAGGAAACTATAGGATGTGTGGCTTATTTGAAGGGAGTGGGTCCTTGGAGACATGACCTTGGGGACCGTATCTTGTCCCTGCATCCCTTCCTCTCTCTCTCTCTTCTTCTGGCTGTCATAAGCTGAGCAGCTTTCCTCTACATGCCCTTCCACCATGATGTTCTGCCTCATCTTAGGTGCAAATAGCTAGAGCCAGCCAATCATGAACTGAAACCTCTGAAACTATATGCCAAAATAAAGCTTACCTTCTTTTTTTCATTCTTTCCTTCTTTAAATTATTTTTCTCTGGTACTTTGTCACAATGATGAAAAGTTGACTAACACATTTGGTTTCCTTGTTTATAAAATTAAAGGAGTAAATTGTACCTGCATGACTCCTTTTAATTTTAAGATTCTATTTCAGTGAGTACAACTGTAGCTTTGGTATTTCAATAGCAAGTCCTATATAGTCTTTTTTGCCTGATCAATCAGAACTTTTTAAAACCAAGAGAAACTGACACCTGCTTTTGTATATTTGAATAGGAAGGTTTTGGCATTTTTAAGTCTACCCACTTGGAGCCACAGAACTCATTCTCAGCAGCCACCATGTCTTTGAGCCATGGTCAACAGGTACCTCTCCCATCATTTGCCTGCATTTGAATCCAGGCTTGAGGACAGCCACTGGGACAGAAGCTCCCAGTCCAGTTCTGCTCTTGGTCCTGTGCTCTAACAGCAGTGAGATCTTGGGCAAATCACTTACCGTCTCCAAGCCTATTACCTTATCTATAAAGTGCGGACAGTAATAAAAGCACCAATACTTAGGGGTTGTTATAAGAGTTAAATGTCCTAAGCCCCATATAACATGCAATGTGCTATGTGGCACAGGGTAAGTAAGCCCTCACTCAATGTAGCTGTGATATTTTATTACCAGCATTCATCTAACTCAGTACACAGCTGAAGAAAGCCCATGGAAATACCTGTAAAGTCACAATGTTGCCGGAGTCCTACATCCCAAGAAGTTGCCTCTTCCACCTGGACTTAACCTTACTAAAACAGTCTCACTTGCTGACTTGAGGGAATAAATGAATTTACTGACTCCCACATTCCTTTCTAGAAGTTCCACATCACAAAGCTCTGAATATGGGGCAACTTAATGCAAAAATGGCCTGACAATGAATTAATCTATTTCACAGAAAACTGTTTCAGTCAGTTTTTTGTTTGTTTGTTTGTTTTTTGTTTTTTGCTGCTATGACCAAAAGACTTGACAAGAACAGTTAGAGGAAAAATTTATATGCTGCTCATGGTTTCAGAGGTCCCAGTCCACACACAGCTCCATTGCTCTGGGGTAGAAGTAAAGCAGAACATCATGGTAGAAGGGTGTGGAGGAAGAAAACAGCTCAGGACACGTCAATCAGGAGGCAGAGAGAAACTAAGCTAGTATCACCAGGGACAAAATATAAACCCCAAAGACCTACCCCCAGCAACCCACCTCTTCCAGCCACACCCTCTCTGCCCCTAGTTTACCACCCAGTTAATCCCTATCAGCAGATTAATGTCTGATTAGGTTAAAGCTGTCATAACTCAAATCATTTCACATCTGAACCTTCTTACATTGTCATACTCGAGCTTTAAGGAGACCCCTCTTATCTAAACCATAAGAAAACCATAACAAATGGTTGCCTTCCACTTCGTGGACAGTTGGGAGGTGTGGAACCAGTGATGGGAGATTTACTTTTCACTACAAAGCTGTCATATCTTTTAAACTTTGAATCTCAACGTGTTCTATTTATATTCAAAAATAAAATATTTTTGGTTGGGCATAGTGGCACATTCCTGTAACCTCAGCTACCCGTGAGGTTGAGGTAGGAGGACTGGAAGTTGGAAGTTCATCTGGGCAACACAGTGAGACCCTGTCTCAAAATGTTAAACTAAAAAGGGATGTGAGTGTAGCTCAGTAGTAGAGCCCTTGCCTAGCATGTGCAAGACCCTGGGATAAATCTCCAGTACTGCAAATATAAATTAAATAAATAATCAAATAATTTTTAAAAATATTAAAATACAAGTTAATTTTGAATAAACTTGTTTTTTTAATTTTGTATTTTAAGAAGTTATGCCTTTCTTTTTGAAAATTAGGGAACTGTCAGGCAAACTTCATATGCACTATAGAATATCTCTGTGTGCCTTTTGCTGCTGTTTTACCCAAGAACTGTCACAATTGGGTGCCCACAACTGTAGGGTATGAGTGGAAGTTAGGGGAGGACAGGGAAGGAAAGAAGGAAAGTCTCTGGGGTCTAGAATTACTTGGAATTGGGCAGATATCTTCAAAAAGGAATTAAAGAACTCCTATGGAAGATTTGGAGGAGGGCTTCATACTTGATTCTAATCCCAAACCTTGCTACTATGTTATAACCCAGAACAGAGGGAAAATGCACGCACATGTGTGAGGGTGTGTATGCATGTACACAATCCAAATGACCTATGGGGGCTCAACATTTCATTGTTTCTTAAAGTATTCTTTAATAAAGAAAAAAATCTGAAAAAACTCTGCCTTCTCTTGAAAGACTGGCTCAGAAGTAACCAGGGTTCATTTTATTTGAGCAAGTACAATCTAGTACCACAATGCACTAGTACAACAAGTTTTCTCCGTCATTCATCATTGTCCAACCCTGATGGAATTATGTGAGTCTGTAAAGAGAATGGCCCTGAAAAGAAATATCTTAAATATCATTATAAGCTACCACATAGTACCCCATGGTAAAATGGATCTCTGAAGAATAAACAGCACAGTATTAAAAATCCTTTGTGGGCTGGGGATGAAGCTCAGTGGTAGGGCATTTGCCTAGCATGTGAAAGGCCCTGGGTTCAAGCCCCAGGACTGCAAAAGAAAAAAAAGCTTTGCATGAAAAATGCATTTAAAATCCTGAAATGTTTAAATATAAAATGCACTTGTGAGAAAATGACTTAAATACAGAAAAAAATCTACCCATGAAATATAAGGATTAAAATATCTGTCCTTGAGTCATTCAGAACCATGTTTATGGCTTTCAGAATGACCTCAGAAAGGGCAAAGCATATTGAAGCTTCTGAAAACCGGAATATATGACAATAAAACAATGAAAGTCATGACATCATGGCTAGTCATCTGGTGACAGCTCTGCTTGCCTGACACATGTCAAAACTGCTTAATTATTTGTGGTGTACACTTGAAAATTGTGTTAGTTTCTCAAGTCATTGTTTTTTTTAAGGTTACTTTTAGGCCTAAAGAAGTCAGCATGCACTAAATGTCAGAAGAGTATATAAAGAAAATTGAGAAGTGTGGCCAAGCCAGCAACAAGACATTAGGCATTAAATCAGTTACCATCAATTTAAAGTATGCCGCTTATGCTAAATGTTCTCATTTTGGGGCAAGGATAGTGGTCACACACTTTTAAATACTAATATACATGCATTTTCTTTATTCTCCCATCATGTATGGGAATCATGAAGTACCTAGTTAAACATGACAAACAAATGGTGTAAGCCCATGACCCAGGATCAATAATTTCTGTATCCCACAGTCTGCATTCTGAAACTTTGAGGATTAAAAAAAGACAATAAATGCAGTGACAGCTCTGGATTCTATGCAACAGCAAGGTACAGGATGTACAATATTCATGTAAAGATTCCACTTTACTGCTCACTCACTTCCCTGACAGGCTGTAGGCAATATCTGTTGTAAACCTGAATGGAGAACTAACGAATAGGACTATTTTGGTAGCAAAAGCCTGGTTTCAAATTGGATGAACACGAATAAGAGTTCCTCTGCATCTTGGAGAGCTTGGCTCGAGCCCCAGCCCTCTCACAAGCTGTTCCTGACTTCCTGAATGGTTTAAGCACTGCCTCATCCCCACAGCAGATATTGCCAGTTGCCCACACACCATTCTTCCAGAACCCCAATTTTCATTTAACATTGACGGCCATATGCTTTCCCTAAGTTTGGAACCTTCCTCAGCTCTAGGAGTTGAATCTTCATTAGCAACCCAGTGCTTTCAATTCTATTCTCCTTGCCAGTGATTGGTTAAGAAACAAAGATATCATGAAAGTCTGGCTAAGGAGATTCAGAGAGAGTGCGCTGCTGAGAAACTTCTGGGGAGGTATCTGAAGCAAACAAACAAATAAATAAGGGAGGTGTGGCTACTTTTTCCATCTTTTACTGCCTTGAACTGTGACAGCAATATTAGGACTGGGGGAATCAAAGAAGAGAAGAAAGAATCTGGTCTTGATACATCACATAATTAAGCAATGTTGGAATCTCCTATTTGTGCACTTTTTGTTTTGTAAGGTCATAAAATTCCTCTTGCCTCAATCCTCATCTAGCAATAGGATTTGCACTTACAGACTTTCAGTAACTGTTTCAGGTATGATATAAATTACAGAGAAATCTCTCCATTGGAGAAAGGCCAGAGGATGGAGATGTTCTGCTTAATTAAAATTTTTATGGTGGTGTGCTAGAGGTAGCACCCTCTGGCTTACTACAACCAATTGTTACATTTTTGGCATCTTTGGGAAGGAGAATTCCGTTATTTGTGACCTCAAGTAATTGGATATAGTGCCCTTCTATTGAAATGACATTTTTTTTGAGTGCACATATGCACGTACATTTAACTCTCTCTCTTTTTATTCTGTAGTAATTAGGATTGAATCTGGGGTGCTCTACCAACTGAGCTACATTCCTGGTCCTTTTTTAAAAAATTTTTTTTACTGAGGAAAAGCCTCACTCATCTACCCAGACTGGCCTTGAACTTGTAATCTTCCTGCCTTAGTCTCCTAAATCACTGGGATTACAGGTTCTGGTTTTTGATTTTTTGGGTTTTTTTTTGTTTTTTTTTTTTCCCCTCTCTCTCTCTAATGAAACTAATCCTAAACTAAAGTGTATTAACTTTACTTCCCTTGCCCCCCTAAACCAAATTCAAGCTCCTTGGGGTGCAGAGCATGCTAGTTCCAAATGGCTCTCCTACATGAAGTTTCTTATTTAATCCCTGCCTACATCTTCCCCTAATTTTAACACAGCATTTACTGCCTCTACGTTTGCACATCTTGTCTGCTGAGTCCCATGTCTTCCTCTCTGTGTCTACCACTCCAAGCATACAACCGATTTATAGTGACTGACTGAGTTAAGTGCAAAGCACCATTTCCCTTCAGCCAAAGCTTGGGGTTTTCCTTTCCTTTTTATTTTTATTACTACATCTTCTTTCCTCATCTTAATTCTCTGTAGAAGAAAGGGCCAAAATTGAGATAAAAGAAATTCCAGTTCAAGTTCTACAGGGAGTATTTTAAAAGAAAGCCAAGAATGGCACACCCTGCCTTCTGGGAGTTATAGATAAGGAAAAGAATTATGGATATGGGGGAAGCAGTAGTTGGACACTTTAGGAACAACCTCCTGTTTTTGTACCTCCCTATACGCATTGTCAGTTCTACTACTAAAGGTGGGGGGAGGGGTCCTCAACAAATCTGAAGTTACAGTAGAATATACAGTAGAGTACACAGTCCACATTCAGTACTGTTAGTGAATGTTGCATGGTTAGGGCTATGGGCTTATGCCTTGAAGCTTTTTACTATAAAAATAAAACAAACTGTGAGTACCAGTAACAACATTGCTGTCTCAATTTTAAGGAACTTTACCTGAGTATAACGACAGAAGAATATTTGATATGGACTTTAAGCTGTTTTGAAATAAAAAATAAAATCTTGGTTGTTTTTGGTTTTATTTCAAAATTCTTGCAGTTGAGCAGATCTCCAGACCATTTACAGGAATGGCCAGTCCATCACAGAGGCTGGCCTCTGGTCATTTTGCTCTACTCCTCTGTACAAATCTCTGGGGCTATCCTTTTTTATCAATTATTTATTTATTTATTTGTTTATTTACTTACTTACTTACTTAGCAGAGCTAGGATTGGATCTCAGGGTCCTGCACATGCTAGGCAAGTACTCTACCATTGAGCCAGCCCCAGCCCTGGGGACCTCTTGGATGAGATGGCAGAAGAAGCATTTGCAAGGATCATGACCCAGTGTAGGAATCAGTCCATATCCTTGAAGGTATGCAATCCAATTCTAATAGGTTTAAGGATATTAAACTCCTTCTGGATATTAAAAATATCTTGTCACTTTCGTTGGGCAATATCAAACCAACACTAAGAACTTCTGAAATATAATTTATATTATACAATAGAGTAAAAAACTATAATAAATGTTCAGAAATTTAAATAAGCACCAAATACTACAAAGTGCAACCAACATGGTTCTATTAAAAACTTTCTTCAACTATGGCATTCAAGTACAGCTGTAATATTTCCTTTACAAAGCAACTAATATAAAAGTTTGCCAAAAATTCATTTCTAGGCTATTCTTCTCATATAGGCATGCCATTAGATATACTTTCTTTCAATTCTTTCCTGAGGTATTTTTGTGGTTTATCTTTATTGTACTGCTGGATGCATTATCTTTGATCATCCTTTCCTAAAATGATTTTTACAGACCTGCAAAAAATTTTATTGCATAGGACACTATTCATGACACAGAGATTGGGAACTGCAAATATGTAGCATTGGAACAAGTCTTACAAATATTTCATTTTAAGAATCTGTTACATACATTTTTTACAGTTTGTCTCTTTTAAAAAAATTTGAGGTTACACCTAAGAGTTAACTACGTACAGGGAAGCATTTTAGGAATGTTAGAGATTAGAAAATAAGATGAATGATACAAAGGAAAAAAGCCATAATTCTTGCCGGCTATATATTGTATTGCCTTCAAAAGCAACTGTACATGTTGTAATCAGTTCATAGTTAAATATTTCTACTAATCTGTTTTGGGAGAGCAAATGTCTTTCAAGGTTTCAAGTTCCTCTATAAGCTTCTTATTCTGCACTTCCAGCACTGCAACTCGACTCTCCAGACACTTTACATATTCTTTCTTTCGACGTCGACATTCTTTAGCAGCTTCCCTGGAAAAAGTAGAAGCAAAGGGCAAACAAAACATTTTTTGCATGCTATTGACAAACAGATTGAAGCAAGCTTGGTAAATGTGAACATAGTTGCATTCCAAATCCTGGAACAATATTCCCAATTCAATTTCAAACACTAAGCCAAACTGGATTTTTAGTTAAGGGTCACATATGTCCCTTCCACAAGTCCACATGGCAATTAGTAGAACTGGTGCAACGCCTGCCTTGATTAGAGTTTAGAGTAAACAAGGTCCAAGTCAAAGACAGTTACTCTGCTTTATGGCAATAAAGATCTTTGAGGGCCTTGAGTTCCTCAATGAGGGTCTTGTTTTGGTTTTCAAGCACAGCCACACGATTTTCAAGACATTTGACATATTCTTTCTTCTTCCTGCGACACTCCCGGGCAGCTTCCCTGGAACCAACACAAGGCAAATGACTATAGGAACAACCTCCCAGTGTAATCCAGAGCGGCTCAATGACTTCTGCCCCCCAAAATGAATAGCCAGTCAATCCTAGGAAAAGTTTGTAAAAAGCCACACAACAAATGGAACCAAGCACATTACTTTGTGTAACAACAAGAACAACTTGAGAGCTCAATCAATTTGCCCAATTGATATTAGGACACACTTTCCAAGATAACAATAACCAGAACTGTGTTCAGTAAACTACACAATAGGACCATATTCCCAAGTGGAATTTCAACAAAAACATTTATAGATCCTTTCGATTCTCTTAATTATTTTTTCATGCCAAAAGCTACACATATTCCATCACAATGAGTAAATTTTATATGGTCAAAAGGATTAGAAGAATTTGTCCTCAGAAACCTTAAATATCAATATTGAGAATCCTTGCCAAGACTAAATTTCAATAAAACAAGATCATTCATGACTGCAAAAAACAAAACAAAACAAAAACAAAACAAAACAAAACAACAACAACAACAAACAGTTTTTTGGCTAGAAACAGAACACGGATAAACTACAACAATAAACAAAACATGTACATTTTTATAAACCAAAATAAAATGGACACTGTTTCAATGGATACTGTTTCTGAAAATTAAAAAAGGAAAAACATGGTTACATAATACAACACTCAATAATTTAGGCAATTTAAATGCACAAATGTGAAAAAAACACAATTGAAATTATGGAAAAGGAAGCTACTGAATAACTCAAAAGTGCATTTTGAGACTGTTTTCTCTACTCACATGCATTTAGTATGCAATACACTGAATTTTAAAGCACTTTAAGCATGCCCAAAGAAAAGAAACCAGCAGCCAAGCAACAAACATCAATAAATAGATGAGTTATCATTTTCATGCATAATTCCACTAAAAAACAATTTCCTTTCTCCTTTTTTCTTCAGGGTGGAAGGGGACAGCAACTATTTCACTTAAATCCTCATAGAAGCTCTCTGATAACAGCTTTATTTTGGAGTATTCAATTCCAGAAAAACTACCAGATATTATTCAACTATATTTTAATGAAAGTAATGTTGCATGTCTAAATACTAGTTACTGTAATGCCAATTAGCATTGCTGTAATCCTTAGTTAAGATGACGCATACAATGCCTTTGGTCAATTAATCTATTTTTAGGATAGCTGACTCTCACAAACTGGATATGTGTTTTTTCTATGGGAAGGCAAGAGTTAGCAGAAAAGAAACCTTGAAAACCCAATAAACTGTAGGAAAAGCACAAACAACCCTTACTTCCTAACCAAGAACAATGCACTCACCCTGTGAACTCACAAAGTTCTGGACTTCTCAACTGGTTAATGAAAAAATAAAAAATGTAGAGTGAATTGAACCTGATAAAATAGTGATTGATTTAATGTAAATGATGCATGGGGAAAAGTTAAGAATAAATCCAAACACACTTTCACATTGCCGGTTTGGTAATATAATTCAATTCTCTTCCACAAAGAAACTAGAATTCATTTATGAATACCAAGGTTTTCATTATTCAATCATTAAATTCTAGAAGGAAGATAACATTCTACAGAGCAATTTACCATTAAATGAAAGTTAAAGAGCAGGGCAGTGAGGTATTTAATTTTTAAAATTTTATTTACCAAGCTGCTTATTATAAATATCCATATTTCATATTTTACATTTGTGTGTGTGTTACTAGAGTAAAAATGTTCCAAGCACAAAGCTTAAATGATCACACCAGTGGATGGTACATTCCTAAGTACTTTTAGCTATGGAAAACACCTGTTTCTTCTATTAATAGCTAGCTCAGTTAAAGGCCTTGTATTTAACTGGATCTATCCTCAGCATAAAGAGGGTTAGCACAGTGGAAAAGCTGATAAGGCTATAAAGAATTAAAACTGATGCTGTATTGCTAGAAATATAATTAAATATCTCCTATAGATGCCAGCAAGGAATCAAAATAGAGAATGTGTAAGGGATCTTTCACACTAATTATAAAACCTATCTACTTCCCATGAAGTCAAATATGAAGCTTAAATTGAGGGTCTTTTGAGGTGACTCTGGTGTTAGTGTAGTAGATAGGCTCTGGAATAAAGACTATTGATTGCATATCCTGGTTCTGTCCAGTTTGGGCTATGTGACCTTGACCAATTTATTACTTAACCTCTCTAAACCTCAGTTCCTCATCTGTAAATGGGGATAATAATCAGACCACTTCTCATAAGGAAACTATGTGAAAGTTAAAGAAATAGTAGGAATAAAGCACTTGAAACCTGCTAAACAGATATTGAGCAACCTAACAGCCATTTATCAGCTATTTTCTCTTGTGTTGCTCTGAAATTGAGATTTAGAAAGCTAAAACAAACTCTTCTCAGAATTCCTTACAGTTAAGGACTAGAGACCTACTTCCAATCAATGAAATGTAGGAGAAAGTTTCTGGGAGGTTTTCAGAAGGGGCAGATTCAACTAGCCCCAATTTTTGACTCTAGCCATTCTCCTTTCTTCCTGTCTGATTCTATGCCTCAAAGTACAGCAGTCATATTGTGATCTTAAGAGTAAGTGGTACAAACTGAAGATGACAGAGCAGGGAAGACATCCCCGAGCCTTAGATCTGGCTGCACATACCTCTTGATCTGCTACATAAGATCAAAAACCACCTACAAGTTTTAGTCTCCATTTGTCTTGCTTATTTGCAGTCCAAACACAAATCAGTTATTATTTATTAGATGTTTTTTAAATACAAATTTTGTAATTTTCTCCCCTCAGGGAGATCTCATGAATATGCAAATAGTTGTGTCACATATTTATAGGAAACCACTGCCTAATATTTTATTTTTCACATTGGTATTTTGAAATGAAAAATAAGGGTAGAGAATAATTGCAAAGGGAAATAAGACTATTTCTGTGTTGTATTTTCTCTGGGTAAAATAAGACATCAATGAACAATTTTACAGTTTGCATTTATTAGTGTACTTTACATTTCTAAACTGAACTTCATAATGTATATTCTATAACCACAGAAGCAA
This sequence comes from Glaucomys volans, assembly GCA_020662805.1. NCBI lineage: Eukaryota > Metazoa > Chordata > Mammalia > Rodentia > Sciuridae > Glaucomys > Glaucomys volans. The sequence goes on along the minus strand of JAJEJO010000568.1, from coordinate 340,337 downwards.
TTATATTCATAGCTACAGAAATCTCAGAAAGTACATTTAAAAATATCCATATTTCTCCATCAGATCAAAATTGAGGTTTTTGTTTCGTTTGAGATGAAGTCTTGCTACGTTGCCCAGGCTGGTCTCGACCTCTGTGTGCTCTGTCTCCCAAGAAGCTAGGACTACAGGAATGTACCACCCTGCCAGGCTTACATATCTGTGATAACAGGACTGCCATAAAACAACTGTGATGCTGTGTGAGCCTCACCCATTCAGCCCCTTGATTTTTCAGCAAAGAGTTGACAATGGAAAGCAGGAACCTAGCATGACTTAGTAAATCTGGGACAACCGCCAACAAAAATGCATATACTGTACTGACCTTATTTCTGGTATCTGTTGAGTTTCCTAGCGTACAAAACTCCATCTAATGATTTGTGAAGGTAGTAAGTTTGGGAAGAAGTAGCCAATTCAATGATTCCCATAATATATCAAATTATGTAATTTAAAAGACCACAAATAATGTGAATATAACTACTTCTGGTTCACATTGTTGCAAAGGACAGTGATAAACTCAGAACTGAATTTTAGGGATCCAGAAGCCACAATCTGTAGGTTAATCAGGATGATTAACACCACCCTGTGGTCCTGATCATAAGCAAGCAGATGATCCCATCTGATGTTCTGTTTTCTTATAATGAGGGCATTGTTTAACACTTAGGAAGAGGTGACAAGACTACCAGGAAACTCTTGTACAATTCTGTTCATTTTACAAAACAAATTAATTTGCACCATTCTCCATAATAAGAACTAAAATAAACCCAAAAAATGCAAATTAAAAGAAATTTTTTTTAAGTTTTAATTAAAACTTTTCTTGGAAAATAGCATTTGATAATATACTGAAGCTTAAAAATTAGATTTACAGAGATAAGAAGCAAGAATATTTGAGAGAAAATGAGAGAGCAGGCTGGAAACATACATACTATAATATTAGCAGGTATATCTGAGTAGTGAAGCTATGGATGATTATTTTTTTTATTTTGTGTTTATACTTGACTAGAATTTGTCAAAATAACACATATTTTGTTATAATAATGAAAAACAAAGTTAGAAATAGCTGAAAGGATAAAAACTTCAAAAATGCTTTATTACTTAATTTATTTTGCTAATAAAATTAAAAAATTATACTTATCATAATACTGCTTCACAAAGTAAAAGCCATATACAAAAGATATCTTTATTTGTAATAAAGTCTTTCTATTATTGTCTATTATTGTTTTTTTTAAAGTAATGTTTCTTTTGAACATTACCCTTAAAACACATTGGGATATACCTTCTAATGGGATAGTTTAATGGCTTAGAACTCTAGAAGACATTCTAATTATCATTACATGCAAAGCACAAACCCACACACAATGCCACATAACAACTGGGAACAAAGAGCTTAGGAAAGTATAATTTTTTTAAAGCCCCACAATAATAAATTATGTGTCCTATAAAAGGTTCCTGATTTCTAATGAAACAACCTACCTGTTTTTCATTAGCCTCAGCTCTCGTTTACGTGTTGCTTCTTCTGCTAGTTGCTGGGGACTGTGCAAACTTCCTGGTGAGGCAGCCATCACTACACCCTGTGGCAAAGCCGTAGTAGGAGCTCGAATCTGATAAGTGGGCATGTCACCTGTGGCAGCTGCAATGAAATAAAATATAGCAAGCTTATATAAACAATTCACAAGTTGATACTTTATATAAAATTAATCTGAAAACAACATACTTTTTATATGTCAACAGAGATGATCTTGTAATGTTGAAGATAATTACTCTGAGCATTACAGGGATCTTAGGCATCCTCAGCATTTAGAACTATGATATGAATATTTCAACATGCTGACTACATTTAAGGGTAGAACAATGTCCTCACATATTTTAGACATGTTTTATCAAAGCTTTTTAACTGTAGTTCATTTAGCCAAAAATCAGTGGTTGTGTTAATAAAATATTTAAGAAACAGCTCTCTGGGAGTTGGGGAGAGGAAGTCCTAATCTGTAGTGTTTGATGATTCCCATGATGGAAATACTTTCACAATGGTCAGTGTCAAGATACCAATGTGACTTCACTGAATGTAGAGTTGGGAAGAAACACAAAGAAGTAGCACATCATTCAGATAAAATAGATGTAAATAATCTCAAGAGCTCAGATAAAATCATTAGAAATGATGAGTTTTGAGTACTAATGTTACTTTTCAATGTAATGCATTAGTGTGTATTAGAGTGTGCATATATATTTAACTTTTAACAATGGCTGCTGTAACAACCAGTTCACAAAGATGCTGAAAGTATAAAATTGGCTATAGCAAGCCAGAGGGTCCTAGCTCTAGCACAGCACTACAAAAATTTTAATCAAGCAGAACGTCTCCATCCCTTGAACATTCCAATGGAGAGATTTCTCTATACCTTATATCATGCTTAAAACAGTTACTAAAAGTCTGTAAGTGTAAGTCCTATTACCAGAAAATGATTGAGAAAAGGGAAGGAATCTAGCTCACTGAGATCTTAGTTAAAAACAACCAAAAGCAAAGCAAAACAAACAAAAATAAACAAAGTTTTCCTTAAAACTGGCTACTCTGGGGAAAGATTTAAGTTTTTTTTTTTGTCTTTTAGATTTTTTTAAGTAATACATTTCTAAGTATTCATTTTAAAAATATTTTCTTAGTATAATCATTAGTTAAAAGACAGATTTAATATTTGCTTAGTATTCAGACTGAATACTGAAAGAAAATTCTCAAAGTTTCCTTATTTATATTCAAAGTAGTCTATCAACTGCATTAAACACAGCTTCCTAGAAAAGACAGATGGATTTGAGTGAGGAAATATGTTTCTACCACCAACACTTCTACTTTGAAAACATATGGTCCAGAGTCAATCTGATATTCTGCTATTACAAAATACATACTCTCTCAAAGCTAAATGTAATAAAAATGTTTTAAAAAGTTGTTAAATCTTATAAAAATTGATCTGAACCAAATGCCATTCAAAAAAGGAAAAATGGTACTTCCATATTTTTAAAAAGTATTATAACCACTGAGTAAGAACTGAAATTTTTTTCAATATAGACGATACTTTTTCACCTAAATGTGGCACTATCTTTGAAAACAGATAAGCAGTTTTTAAAAATTAAATACTCTATTTTCTTTTAATTGGGAGAATACCAGTTTTCCCCTTAGAGTTTGAGGATTAGATAAAGGCAAAACAAATTAAAAACATGGCTTTGAGGGAAGATTATCTATAGAATTTATAAAAATACTATTTATAAGGTAGTACTGCCTCTTCTTTTTATAATATGAAAAAATGGTGATAAATAGTAACTGTGATGAATGATCAACAGATAGATCTCTATTAATAAACTTGGGAAAAGGCCTAAATTTCTTTTGGTGGCTTTCAAAATACAGTATACACAGATGCCTCATTATATGTTGTTGAAATTTTTATAGCTTTGAAATATTTAAGAAGAAAACCCCTTGTAAACTAACTTACTAAAGATTTTTTTAATCTCTTTTTTAAAACTTTTTACTGGTGCATTATAATTATACATAACAGTGGAATTCTTCATGCCATATTTAAACATGTACATAACATAATTTGATCAATCTCATTCTTAGTAACTTTCCTTTCCCTCTCCTCCCTCTCCCTGATCCATGATCTATACTCTACTAATCTCTCTATTATTATTTTTAAATGGATGGAACTGGAGAACATCATGCTGAATGAAATAAGTCAGGCCCAGAAAGTCTAAGGTCAAATGTTTTCTCTCATGTGGAAGCTAGAGAGAAAGAAAAAGAAAAAGAATTTTAAAAGGGATTTCAGGAAAACAGAAGAGCTACCAACAGAGGAAGGGAATTGAGAGGAAGAGAGGAGGGGAGGGCATAGGGAAGTAATGGGGAATGAAATCTACCAAATTATGCTATGTCCATTGTACAAATATACCACAGTGAATCCTGATTTTATATATATATATGTACACACATATATACATATCAATTTATAATATATAAATTTATAATATATAAATTTATAATATATAAATTTATAATATATAAATTTATAATATATAAATTGATATGTATATATACACACATGCAAACATATATATTTATATTATAAATTGATATGTATATCATATGCACATAATGAAGTTTATATATATTATATACATATTCATATATATACATATATGAAATTATAATGCACTGATTATTTAAACAGCTTGATCATAACATCAGAGGAGATGGAGTGGAACATAGAACAACATAGTTCTCCCCTCTTTTCTCTTTACCCACATTGAAGGAAGAAGGTTATGGGAAAATAAAAGCTTAAACAATGCAACAGCTGGAGGCTACAGGCTTTCTAAAATTGGAACAATAGCCAGTGAGGAATGAGAAGTTTACGTTACTGTTGACATCCGCAGGCAGTAGACCTGGTTCTAAGCTTGCTATTTCAAACACTGCTCACAAAGTGAAAACAAAAAACAAAAAACCTAATAGAAAGGTACAGAAGGGTCCCTTATACTCTCTAGTTTTGTATATATTTGCTACTTTCTGTAATATGAAGTTAGAACAGAATGCTTACATGATATACAAAAGCTAAGAGTATCCACTAAAACAAACAACTTTTTTTAAAAAGTGGAAAAAGGGAGGGTGGACAGAAATATTTCACAGATGAAAATGGACACCAGGAACAGTTCCAAACAACTATTGCCTGATTTGAAAAGCCATAGCCACCCTTGAAGGATCACATGTGGCAGCATGAAGGATAGTGGCAATTCCAAGTGGAGCATTCTTAAAACATTTTAGAGTAATAGCTCAGAAACAAAAGATCCCTTTAAAATAATGTGGAAGGGGATGGTATTTCTGGATGTATTAGTTCTGGGATATTAAGTAAACAAGGTTTTATTAAAATGTTCCAGATATGTCACATGTTAATTTTATTCTTAACACAAAGATTACTATTTATTAGTTTAAGCCAGAAATATGAATTAATATAAATTAGTAGGAATTAGAATAAATTTATATAATAGCCTAAGGAATCTATGTGATGATATACTTGTAGGGTCAGTGGATGAATTATATATATTCAAATATAATCTTCTTAGTAAAGTTTGTTAAAAAGATATGGGCAAAGAGACTTTCTTGTTTTGAAGAAATCTAAATGTCAAGACATTTTATTTAGTAAGTTATGAAAAAGTGTTTATCTTAGTAGTCTTCAGTTTCTGTTTATTATGAATTCAGTGGTCATTTAAAGCAGATTAGATACCAAGGATCACAGTTCAAAGAATCATTCTACATTCCTTGATGACCAATTCTTATTCCTATACTCTTATAAAGGTCAATTACTGTCCCATCTAACTACTAAAAGTGTCCAAAATATTTTTCATCCTAGAATTTTATTTTTATTTCCAAAAATATATGGGTCATCAGTATGACTTAAAAATCACAACTGAAGATAGATAATAATAATAAGATATTTATTTATATACTAATTTTCTCAGGTAAGTAAAAACTTTCAGACATGTCAGAGAGAGTATCGTGGTGTGCCCTAGAATCTGGCACAGTACTTGGCATATAATGGGTGCTTCATGAGTTTATGTGTGTACTACAAAGACAAGTTTGAACTTCCTAAGGTATTGTACAGGTATTTAGAATGTTTAAAATGAGTAGTCTTCTTATAGACTTATGATAGTTAAATCTTTATCACTAAGATACAGAAAGATATGTATTCAAAGCGGCCTTTCTTGATAAAAGGCATTGTTTCCTAAATCTTCCCTTAGATACATCTAACACAGCATTTTAGAAGCAAAGGGTTTTAATTATAATCTAACCTTTGAAATGAAAGAATTTTGGAGGGGTTTAGTAGTAAATATTTCATGGGCAAAGAAAATTCCTAGAACTCTCAATTCTGATCATTAACTTCATACCTCTATTTGCAAGCTTTAAACATGGTACAGCAGAAAAAAACATGGGATTTGGAGTCTGGGTTCTAGTCCAGCTCTGCCACTTACCAGCCATGTGACTTGGGGCAAGTTCAGTTTCCTCATCTGTAAAATGGGGATACATTATCTCATTTAATACTCACAATAAACCCTGTAATGTATGTCAAAGTGTCTAGCACAGTGCCTGGCACATGGTAGGCATTCAGCAAATGTTATTTCCCTTCTTCTTCCCTTCCTTAAATTCTGAAAGACAATGTTCCAAATTATGCTTATACTGTATTTTAGTTAAAAAGCTTATAACATCCATAAATAAATTTCCCCTGGAGTTTCCCTTCTAACAAACCTGAGGAGTCAAAATGTATTGCTCTTATTCCTTATTTTGTTTAAAAATATGCCTAAAAACTTTTTACATTTATAACATATTATTTTATCCCTTTAGATAATAAACTATGAAAAGATAACATAAAATGTCCCTTTCAGTGTATATAATCACTTAAAACAGAACCTCAAAAGTGAAAAATCACAAATGATCAAATGATACACTGTTGTTAAGACTGGTAAGAAGAAAACTGAAAAACCCCACAAGTCAGAGTAGGAAACAAAGAAATAAATAAGAAACTCAGTCAAATGCCTATCCTGATAACTACCAAAGTGAAACAGTTTGTCAACTCCCAAAATGATGGTGATTTTATTTGTTTATTTTTTGAGGTATCTGAAGTAAAACATTTTTTATAGAGAGAGATTCTACCTTAATATGTCATTTCACTATGCGCCAGTAATCTAAAATATACCTAAGAAAGCAATAGAGGTAACTTAAAAGTCATAAATGTAGAGGAGAGGGCTTTCCCTTTTTCCAGTAAGCTCCTGGCATCTTCTCCACTTTTGTTTTTCAGTTCTCTCCCTTCCTACCCCGACACCAATGCTCCTAACACCCAAATTAGACTTATCTATGCTTCGTGTCCTGTACTGTCAAAACACTTCCCTTCCCCATTGCTCTGGTTTCTTTGGGGTAATTAAATCCTACCAAAAATAACTACTGAGATACTAAACATTTTCAAATGCATTACAATTATTATAACACATAGACCACATAGAATTGTCATAAAATTTTTCAGCTTTATTGAGGTATAGTTGACAAGTAAAATTATATATATTCAAGATGTACAAAGTGATGCTTTGAGATATATATCATAAAATGACTACCACAATCAAGCTAAGTTACACATAAGGGGCCTTCTTAGGTTGCTTATTAAGTGAAAAAAATCTTTGAAAGTTTGGGTAAAAGATGGAAAGTTATGAATACTTGAAAGTTAATGTTCTATATAATGGCAAATAAATCCTCTATTATCCTGAGAGTAATAATAAATGTTCTAGAAAAAAACTCCATTTTGACTACTTCAAAAGAATGCTAATTTCATTTTGCATATTTTATAGCCAGAGTATAGCATGCTATTGTAACTCATGTTACATTGATATTATCAGTGTCAAGTAAATTATTTTTTTTCAGTGCTGGGGCCTTGGGCATGGTAGGAAGTACTCTACCACTGAGTTACATTCTGGGCCTTGTCAGGTGAATTTTGAGAGCAATGTAATATAGTATGAGCAGAACCAAGGGAGTCTGAAGACTCAAACTTGTTCACCACTTGCTACATTTATAAGCTTGGAAAGGTCATTTACCTGTTCTGATCTGTGTTCAGTTACACACAAGAGTGTAACAGTATCTGTCTTATGTATATCAGTGAGAACCCATGTAAAGTGCTTCTCTATTTCACTATTTAAATATGGTTTCCTTAATGAGGCCCACACTTATCCGTGTTCTATTTCCTGTTTTCTGTGTACACAATCTAATACTTTGATAGCACTTTCTTCAATTTATATTTATACTTATTTATAATGTTGAGTGATTTTTTATTTTGCTATTTACATAAATGCAAAGTAGCATCATAATTATTTAATTAGGCAATATATTCATCTAGGCAAATAAAAGGGGTGGGGCAAAATGAAATAAATATCCCAAATTATATTGCATTAATTTTTTTTATTTTAATTGGGGATCTGGAGTTGTAGCTTAGTGGTAGAGCACTTGCCTAGTACACATGAGGCCTTGGGTTCCATTTCCAGCAGCACCACCACTACTACGCCCCCCCCCCTTTTTTAAATAATAGGAAAACAGCATAATAACCATTTTCTATTTCACCCTCCACAGAACTTTCAAGTTTTATTTAAACTCAAGGTAGATAAGTGATTTGTTATTTTCATGTCCAACATAATTATAACTTGCTTTTCTACCAACTTTAAGAAGCTGTTAAACCTGACTGAATTTATTCTTTTATGTCTAAAGTGCTTTAAAAAAAATCATTGCCAATAGTCTCCTTTCACAAAGGTGAAAATTAAGACACCATAATCCAAAATTGATGGAAGGTTTGTTTTTAACAATTCAGAAAACCAGTTTGAATACAACTTATTAAAACTCAGAGTCTAAAAGATAGGAAATTATGCTCCCAACATTAACTTATTAATAAAACAAATTTTTTTCTGATAAAAATTTAAATGATACCCAACAGAATCAATAATCTAAACTACAGACAAATACTTTTTATATTCAATTCCATGATCGTCTAAGTAAATGCTGCTAAAATCTTTTCCAGGCCAACCTGATTTTGGCCTAGATCAGTTTTTTTTTTTTTTTCAAACTGTAAGTTGTAGATCATTAGTGGGTCATAAAATCAATTTCACGAGTCAAGAACTGTATGTTAAGGGAACTATGGATATAGCTCAGTGGTAGACAGCTTGCCTAGCATGCATGAGCCCCTGGGTTCAATTCCCAGCACCACAAAAAGAAAAAACAAATTAAGAAGAGCATTAAAAGAAGAAATAGAATGGAAAAGGAAGTGTGAGTATTCTGTTTGAAATGTGTTTTATATAAATATAGAGTGTATACACAAACACACACACACACACACACACACACACACACACTGTGTCATAATATAAAATGTGGGTCATGGTCAAAGAGTTTGCAAACCATTGATCTAGATCAATCCCCTTGGTTTGCCAATCCACAGTCCAAAGGCCTGGTTCTGAAAGCTGCTCTGCTATACCTTTGAAAATATCCTTAAATCATGTGCTCTTTTGGCTCTTGAAAAAAAAGGCAGTAGAATTTGTTTTTCATTTTCAAAGAGATTTTCAAATAGCATTGATTCTATGAGAAATGAGATTTGGGAAAATAATTATTTCCAAAAGCACAATCAGGATTTGTGAAAGAAGTGCTATATATTGCTTGATATTTTTAAGTTTCAGTATTTTGAAAATTTTAAATTGGAAAGGGATATCATGGCTAAGCATTACTGGTAAAACTGTGGGAAAAAAATTTTAAAGGATGGTATGTTCATTCTGTAAACATAAATGTATAGAAATGTTTGTTTAATTTATATTTAATAAGCAATGGTTAAAGTCTTTACATAAATAATTGCCTTAACATTCATCTTTCAATATATTCAGTATTTTTTATCATTTTATTTTATTGTATTGCTATAATTCTCATGCTTAAATAAGACGAATGGGGAATAGGAATTAAAGGTTTAGTTAAAAGTAAGATATAAATTAGCTGGGCATGGTGGCACAAACCTGTAATCCAGCAACTCAGGAAACTGAGGCAGGAGAAGTACCAGCTGAAGGACAGCCTCAACAACTTAGTGAGACCTTGTCTCAAAATAAAAAATAAAATAGGCTGGGGCTGTAGCTCAATGATAAAGCACTCCTGGGTTTAACTCCCAGTACCTACCCTCCAAAAGAAAGAAAGATAAACCGAAAATGTCTAAAAGAAAATATATGCGCAAACATGCCTTTTGTTTCAAAAAATCATATGACATGCAGTGTTTGAGATTATTTTAAGTTCATCTATATCTTATAATAAATTTATCATTTGGGACCTTCTGCAATCTACAACACTTCTATAACTTCACAAAACTTTAAAAGAAAAAAAGTCCTTAAGACCAACAACAATTCAATGCAGGTTTTACTTGCTCAAGACAATGGAATGTACCAATCCAGGAAGAGGGCTGAGACCCAACTAACTCTAAAGAGCTAAATTGTGGTGAAGCTGTGTAATCATCCATTCATTCTTAATTCAACTGCAAATTCAGAACTGGGTTACAAATAAGAACAGTGAATAAACAATGTTGCAAGCACACAAAGGTCACTAGTAACTAAATCTTTCAAAATCACTTATCTGTAACTAAGAAAAACAAACCACATAAAGAGAATTACTGATTACAAATTTACATACCAGAGACTGGGGGGTGAGGAACAATGAAGAGACAAGCACTTCCCTAACTGGGCACTAGAGAGCACTCTGAATCCCAAGTTCCTACAAATCCCTTAAGAGCCAAAAGAACTCCTCCAGGCTATATATAGGCCACATGTCACCAAGCACGTGCAGGGACAGCCTCATCCGGAGGCACAACCTTACCCTTTAATCTTTCCTGACAGCCCCCAACTTCTGCTCAGGCAAGCAGTACAGGTGGTATAAAGTGTTCCCCCTCTTCAAGCAGATACTTACCTCAAGAGAAATGTTAAAGTAAGGCTTACAAGAAAAGCTATTCAGTCTAAGGGGAGATCTTGGAGATAGAGGTAGTGGTGAGCTAGTTAACTCAATCTGTCAGCAGCGTTTGACAAAGCAGAAAGGAACTGACTAAATCACAACATGACTCGGAGCTGACGTCAATGTGCAGCTCGCTTGGAGTTTAACTTTTCCACTTCCCTGCTGAAACACGATTCCAGGAAATGTAATGACGTCAGCCCTTTGAACTCAATTAGCTGAGGAACAGACCATTTTAAATACAGGAGGAAAGAAACAAGTAGGCACGCAACATTCACAACACATTGGTTTCTCCTGTCTTGTTTGGAGCTACCTTTGTTCTCAGTAATGAAATCGGAAGCTTAATTTTTTACAGCGGTGAACATTATGTTTAACTTGTAGCTAGATTGAATTCGCAACAGGTTGCAGATGAAATAATAGCTTATTTTAGTAGCGCAGAGATGCGTGCAGGAGGGAGACAGATGGTGAAGGGTTAGAGGAGCACAGAGGGCTACTACTTTTGTCAAGCAAGCAGTATAGTACGGAGCAAAGAAGCAATGCCAAGATGCCTTAACTAAGCGAGCTGAATGTACAGAAACATTTTTAAAAACTTCTTACTCTTAAGCAACTAGAAAGTAACACTTTTTCAAACACTCAGATGTTCTTAAATACTTTTTCTAAACTTCAAAAAATCTGCAGAATTAATTTAAATCCCGCTTTAAAATTCTTACCTGTTTCATCTCCAGTTACAGCCATGATGGGTTTCTGCATACAGAACTGTCTTGTTTCCCCTATCACAGTTCAACATAAAGTGTTCCAAACTAGCAAGCATGTGCAAGATAAGTAGGAGTATTGACATCACAATGACATCACTAGCCTATCACAGCCATCAATTTGCTTTGTCACAGACCAGCTCACTGAAACCAAAGCCCTATAAAAACTCTTCCTGTAATAAACCATCTTAATTCTCTTGTTTCTCATTTTTAAATAAAAATCTGTTGAGATGGGCTCTGGCAAAAAATGTCTCATTAGCATTAAAAGTTACAGGGTTGTCTCTTATGGAACTACTACTTTATTATTGTTGTGTCAAGGTTTCAAGGTAAACATAAGGGAATAAACCCAATATGTTTCTCATAATTCAGAGGGTGGGGGAAAGTACTTAGACATCTAAACTATGGGGATTAAAAAACCCCACAAATACACTGACAATCAGTATAGAAATACTGTCTGTCCTTAGACACTTCTAAATTTACCAAGTAAGAAACATCCAGTTGCCTTTGTTCACTTTTATTTGCTGAACCATTTGCTACAACACCATAAAATCCAGCTGTTCCTAAAGTGACACAGAATTTGCTAATTTTACTTGAAGGAAGTAGATACAGAAATTTTAAAAATTCACTGTGCCAATGTAGTATTGTGTAACACTCTTCCACAACTATTATATTAAATCATATGAACTTGCTATTTTAACATTTGGTCCACATAAACAGCAGTTTGTAATTCAACCTAATACATTATTTTACTGATTAAAACCCTTGAAAAGAGTGTTGTGATTTTAAGAATTCATAAATAAATCACAATTACTATTCAGTTTTTTTAATGTGAAATTTTATTTGGATAACTTGAAGGTTTAGCACATGAAGAACTTGGATTATTCTAGAAAATTTACCAGTAGCATGGTTAGACACAAAGCTGGCAAATGTTCAATAGAAATAACAGACCATGGCCTGGAAAAAAAAAATCTGCATCTCTAATGCACAAAAATAAGTGACATGTTACTGAGACCTTTTATTTTTATCAGTGGTTTGTACAAAACCCATTCCCTCATATGATTAGAATTCAACCTGACCTTATGTCAATGAAAGGACATTCCACCATATTTTTGACTTATCAATTAAGCATCTTCCAGTCAGGTAAGGAATTTACATTAAGGTGCTCTGGATGTGACCTATCAGGGAGTATCATGTAATTTTCCAGAGACCCTACAAAGGTTCCTGGGATTTCAACTGAAGACATGACAAAGTAAGAAAGCCTGGGGAATCACCCTAGATATTAATCTCAATCAGGAGGTTCCATCAAGGACTCTTTTCTATCCCAGTCAAGCCTAAGGGTTTGGGTCAAAGGGTACTACCAGTAAATTTTACTTCAAACTTAAAAAACTTCAATTTGATTTTTAGCCAAATGTCTCTTTAACTTGGTACATAAATGCTCAGTGGAAAGAAGAGTACAGGAAGGTAAGGAAGGAGGGAAGTTGATTGCTTAATTGATTACTGCTTTAGTAAAGTTTTAATATATTCCCTATACTAGTTAAATTCAATCAGCATATGGAACTAATAACATTTTTAAGGAGGAAGACTATTTTGCTTTCAATCAGTAAACACTTATTGAACATTTATCATATGCCAGGGACTCTGCTAGGTACTAAGGATCCTAGGTCCAAACAGAACTTACCATATAGGCAGGATACAGAAAGTCACAACAAGTATGATACATTGCATAAGAAGGTACAGTGGGAACCCAGGGGTTGCCTAAGCCAGAGAATCAGGGAAGCCTTCTTAGAGGAAGGGTCATCTAAGATGAAATCTGAATAATGCATACAATTGGGCAAAGTGTTCTTATAAGGACAAAAAGTAAGTATGAAGGCCCTAGACAGGAGAAAGGACACAGCCTATCAGAGGCAATAAAAGAAATAGAGCTGCATTACAAAAGAGGGAGGAGAGAGATAAAAGGCCAGTAAAGGGGCAAGGCCTAGATCAAACAAAGATTTGGGCCACATAAAAGATTTTGAGCTCTGTCTTGCAAATAACAGTGATTCAGTGAAGGGTTGCAGGCAGAGGCTGCCATGGCACCATAGAGTGAATGTTTATGCCCACTCACCCCAAATTTCTTTGTTGAAATCCTAAGCCCCAGTGCAAAGGTACACAGATACCAGAGAGCTCCTTCACCTCTCCTGCCATTTGAAGAAATAATGAGAAGATGGCCATCTCTGAACCTGGAAGTGGGCCTTGCACAGACACTGATTCTGCTAGTACCTTTATCTTGGACTTCCCAGCCTCCAGAAATGTAAACAAATTAATGTGTATTGTGAAAGCTACCTGGTCTCTGGTTATTTTGTTATAGTAGCTCAAACGGATTAGGATACGTGTTTAGATGTAAACTTTAGGAAACCACTCTAAACTGCAGCATAGAGAGCATAATATAGAAGAAAAAAATGTTGGTGATAGAGACTTGTTTGTAAGAAATATTAATAGCTCCCCAATCATTTTTTTTTTTTAAAGAGAGAGATTGAGCTGGGGTTGTAGCTCAGAGAGCATTTGCCTAGCATGTATGAGGCACTGGGTTTGATTCTCAGCACCACATAAAAACATAAATAAAGTTATTGTGTCCATCTACAACTAAAAATATTATTTTAAAGGAGAGAGATTAATAGCCTCTAGAATCATTGGGAGGGAATGAAGAGTTTAGCTGAGCTTTCAGATATACCACCCCCCCCCCCAAAAAAAAAAACAAAAAACAAAAAACTGAGCCAAGAGGAAGATGCTGCCTCTGGCATGATTAGAAAAATCTGAAAGGTCTTTTACAATATCAGCTTCAGAAGCCAGGCATGATATACATGCCTGTAACCATAGTGAGGCAGAGGCAGGAAGATTACAAGTTTGAGCCCAGCCTCAGCAATTTAGTGAGGCCCTAAGCAACTCAGTGAAACCCTATCTCAAAATTTAAAAATTAAAAGAGCTGGGGATATGGCTTAGTGGTAAAGTAGCTTTGGGTTCAATTCACAGTGCCACAAAACAAAACAATACAACTACCAGCTTCAGGGAAACCACATACTATAGTAATCCAGATCACAGGGGTGGCAACCTGAATTAGGGTGATGGGAGTGCAGGTGGAAGAGTAGAAAAACATGTGTGACTTAGTTAAGGGGAAGAATCTACAAAGTAGCTTTGGGTGGAGAGGTTCAGGAAAAGTGGGCCATGTTTTGGGCTTAAAGCAAAGAAAGGCAAGTAGTCGATTACTGAAATAGAGAAAACAAAGGAGATTTATGGTAGAGAAAAATGGAAATCAAGTTTGGACTTAAGGAATCAAAGAGCATGGACATCTAACTAGCCAGGTGGAGTAAGAAGCATCATCACAGTGAACAGAAGCCATGTGTGAGAATGAGATCATCCAGAAAGAATGCTCAAAGGGCCCAAGATACAATCCTAAGGACAACACTAAGGAGACAGGCAGAGGAAGATCAGTCCAGCAAGAGAGACTGAAAGAAAGGCAGAAAAGGAAGAAAACAAACGAGAATGCAGTTCCGGGAAGTGAAGAAAGCAGAAGTCAACCGTGTTAATGTACTGCAGAGGGGTCAATCAAGATAAGGACTGAGAAATGAAATTCAAAATGAAATTGATATCACCTTTTATGAGATGATAGGGTAGAAGGTAGATAAGGAAAACTGTCTTTAATTTCAGGACAAGAATGCCCACGACATTGCTATGTTTAACACACAACTGGAGCTCCTAGACACTAGTTAAAAAGGGAGGAGGAGGAGGAGGAAAACTAAGAGGAGAGGGAGGGAGGAGGAGGAGAAAAAAAGGATAAGAAGAAGAATAAAAAGACTGGAGTAGAAGAAACAACATTATTTACATATAGTGTAAATATTCACAGTTTCACAGATTGATTCACAAAGAATCAATATGTTATTTAAAGTAATTAGAATTTAGGTAGGTTAATAGATAAATAATCAACTTTTAGAAATCAATATCTATTTATACCAACAACAACTAGAAAATATAATAGAAAAATAAGATACAATTCATGATAGCAACAACCACTGCAAACCATTCAGGAACCAATTAAGTAAGACCTCTATGAAGAAAAATTTGAAACTGTTAAAATAAAATCTTACTGCTGGGCGTGGTGGCGCACGCCTATAATCCAAGCGACTTGGGAGGCTGAGTCAGGAGGATCACGAGTTCAAAGCCAGCCTCATCAACTTAGCGAGGCCCTAAGCAACTCAGTGAGACCCTGTCTCTAAATAAAATACAACATAGGACTGGGGATGTGGCTCAGTGGCCGAGTGTCCCTGAGTTCAATCCCTGGTTCCAAAATAAATAAATAAATAAAATAAAATCTTACTAAATGAAAAACTCTAGTTTGAGATTGGTCATTTTAACAACATTATAAAAACTTCAGCTCTTCCTAACTTAATCTATAAATTAAATGTTTTTTCATCATTGGTATTATTATTATTGTTACTTAAAAACTCAAAGTTATTCCAAACATATATGAAAGAGTCATGTTTCAAATAGCTAAATCAACATTGAAAAAAGAAAAAAGACAAAAAGAGGAACTTGTTCTGGAAGACAACAAGCAAGTGTACTGGCATATAGAAAAAGATAAATTGTACATTCTGAGACAGATCCAAGATTACATGATAAACTACTGTATAACTAAGGTTGCCTCATTTATTCTTAATGAGTTAAGAATAAACCAATGGTTTGGGGCACAGTATAGAGAGAAAACATTAAAAATGGATTTCCAGCTAATTATATATAGAAGTTGGTCCTAGATGGATCAAGGATATAAAACTATAAAGTTCATGGAAGACAATGTAGAAAAATAACTTTTTGACTTATAGAAGAAAAAGAATTCTGGCTCTGGAGGCTGAGGCAGGAGGATGACAAGTTCAATGCCAGCCTTAGCAAATTAAAGGGGTTCTAGGCAACTTAGTGAGAACTTGTCTTAAAAAAGAAAGGGGGCTAGGGATGTGGCCCAAAGGTTGAGCACCCCTGCATTCAATTCCCAGTACCCCAAATCATATATATATGAGTTCTTACATAAAACTCCTGCCAGGTGCTGTGGCACATGCCTGTAATCCCAGCAGCTCGGGAGGCTGAGACAAGAGGATCGAGAGTTCAAAGCCAGCCTCAGCAAAAGTGAGGCATTAAGCAACTCAGTAAGACCTTGTCTCTAAATAAAATACAAAATAGGGCTGGGGATGTGGGGCAGTGGTCAAGTACCCGAGTTCAATCCCCATGAACTCCCAAAACACAAGACTTACATGTATATTATGTAAAAATTATTTACATAATAAATAATTTATTTATGTAAAAATTATAAAAACAGTTAAAGTTCAAATTTTCAGATTTTTCCATATAAAAAGATGATATGAGAAAAATGACTGTTCTTTAAGATTATTCATTTAGACATACAGGGTTCACATGTAAGGGAAAATTATAACAGACTGCTTTAATTTTACATTTAAAAGAAAACATTTAAGTAGTGAGTAAATACGAAGGATTCTTTTACTACAAATATTACTATTTCAGTTCTTCACATACTTTTATTATGATCTACAATAACTCCCCAAATACCAAGAATAAAGCTATGTATATAGAGATTCATTAATTATAACCTGTTTTTTTCCATACTTGCAAGACTTTCAAACTCAAAGAACTGGTATCACTTTCCTTAAAATTAATGCTATGCAACCTAAGCAAATAAACCTAAGAAAAATAATTATATTAAAACATAGAATTTTAAAAAATTATATTAAATGCATGTACTATGGTTATCATAAGCACAAATGAATGAAGTTAAAATAATATTTAATTAAAATTTAATTTAAATCTTAGATAATCCTAAAGGCTTAGGGCTAAACCCCGACTTTTATTTCACTACTGTCAGCTTTCAGAAGAGCTAGAATGGGTACAAAAGAATTCAAATGTGCTAAGAACAGACTAACACACACACACACACACACACACACACACACACCCAGCATTTGTTTTGAAATGAACTGTTTAGGTATTAGATTTGAATGTAATAGCTGAAGAAAGACCCAAATTGTGGACTACATACTTTAAATTTTCATTAAATATAGGAGGTACAGCATTTGTGACTTCCAAATGAAGGATATTAACTTAATTAAAAATTCATTAATGTTTCCACCTCCCTTTTTCTATCATGTTACTTTGAATTTAGCCTTTATTTAGAGCCAGGAAAACCTGCTACAAAGTGAAAGTCAATAATTTCTTTCACTTGTTTAATGTATTAAAATATTTCTCCTTCAAGTCTTTTTATAAATGTTTCCACCTCCCCAAAAAATCTACCTGCTGTATATTTCACCAAACTCTAAAATCACCACTAACGGGTGTGATATAATAATTCATAGGTATTCCAAATGTATTAGATTAATAAAATATACCTTGAACAACAACCTGGCTGCCTGGGACAAAGAACTGCTGTGTGCCATCAGCTGATTGTGCTGCATACTGTACAATTGTAGCACCTGGTGGAGGAGCTCCTGAATTTGTCATTGTTAATGCCTGTAGTCCCTGAACACCATCAGATCCTGGATTAGAAATCTGGATTGTTCCACCTTGGGCTATAGCAACTTAACAGAAAAAGAAAAGAAATATTAGAGAATTTCAAGATTCATTTTTAATAACCCCATATTGGGAGAATATACTCTGGATCTATGTATTACCATTGTTTCTCATTCTCAAATAACCCTTATTTTCCTATGCTGAATTGATAAGGTACATCAGCTTCATCATGGGACAAGATACTGACTGACTGACTGATTTTTGTGGTGTTGGGGATAGAACCCAGGGACTTGCACATGCTAGGCAAGTGCTCTAACTCTGAGCTACATACCCAGGCCAGGGACAAGACTTTTAAAAGCTTACCAATCCCTGAATATATTTAATATTTGGAAATTCCTGGAACCCACAAAATTTTCCTCCTCCCTGGCATCCATCTAACTAAAATTATTTAAGAGAAAGAGTAGACAGACAGAAGGGAGAGAATCAAGCTTCCTGGTGTTCTCCATTCTCTCCTGTATTTGTAGTTATAAATAACCTTCTTCTAAGTCTTAGGAAATGCTCAGTGAAATTTCCATTAAGCATTGCAAGTACAGTGAGTTTGTATCTCATTCAGCTAACTACTTTTCTAATTTATCATCAAAAGAGAGTGACTTTTAAAGTAGTATATATCAAAAAGCTCACAACTACAAAACTGTAAACTATAATTTTGAGGATGGCAGGAGAATCCTGAAATATAAAATGTTAAGTTGAAAGGTCCTTACCGGTTAACTCTAATTGAAAGAATTTGTGCTATAATATTTACCTCTATTAAATGTCTGGAATACAACAAATATGATGTAAGTCCCTCTAAATACTGAGATTAGCTAGTCATGCTTAAAAGTTAACATATTAATTTAAAGTTGCAAAAGAATAATTGATCAAAT
The DNA here is from genome assembly GCA_020662805.1 of Glaucomys volans. Classification (NCBI taxonomy): domain Eukaryota; kingdom Metazoa; phylum Chordata; class Mammalia; order Rodentia; family Sciuridae; genus Glaucomys; species Glaucomys volans. The sequence goes on along the minus strand of JAJEJO010000568.1, from coordinate 321,561 downwards.
GTTTTGTTTTAGGCTGGGGATGCAGCTCAGTGGTAGGGCATTTTCCTAGCATGTGTGAGGCACTAGGTTCAATCCTTAGCACCACATAAGAATAAACAAATAAAATAAAGGCATTCTGTCCATCTACAACTACAAAAAAAATTTTTTTAAATTTCTCTAATGGACAAGAAAGTAGTGTTTAAAATATCTGAGAGGTCTATTATACTTTAACATAAAGATTACAACTGCATGTTTTAGTTTAAACAGTAGAAATTAATCAGAACCAATGGCTATCCTTTTTAAAAAAAAAATCATTCATAAACTAGCCAACTACTTTACAATGAAGATTTTAAAAGTACATCATCAGAATAACATGTATGGATAAATGTAAATGCCTCATAGGAATAGTATAATAGTATTTAAAATATACTCCAAATATGCTCAAGTCACTTTCAAACATTTTTAATGGCATCTAAGCAAAGACCACTTAGGTGAAAAGCGTATTAGAACTACAGAAAGAGTAAAAGTAACAACAAATTTTCAAATCTTTCACCTAGCACCTAATACAGAAAAATGGGTTAATGTTTTTAAAAATATTTCAAAATAAATGCATGCTGTTTTTTAATTCACTGACAGTTTACTATTAGAGTAGAATTGATAGAAACTGAAGAATCACTTACAGAATGTTGATAGTATTGAAGCTGAAAAACCCTGTGGTAATATTAATTTTTTCAGGCCTATTTAGGATATTATATTCTGTACACATTTTAAAAATAGGGTATCTTCAGCTGGGCATGGTGGCACATCCCTGTATCCCAGGAACTGGGAAAACTGAGGCAGGAGGATCACAAGTTTGAGGCTATTTTGGGCAACTTAGATTCTCAGCAACTTAGTCAAACGCTGTCTCAAAACAAAAATAAAAAGGACTGGGAGTTGGGCATGATGGTACACTCCTGTAATCCCAGGGACTCAGGAGGCTGAGGCAGAATTTGAATTCGATCGTAAGTTCAAGGTCAGGGTCAGCATCTTATCAAGGCCCTAAGCAATTTAGTAAAGACCCTGGGTTCAATTCCCAGTATCAAAAAAAACAAAAAAACAAAAAAAAAACAGGGCAGAGGGGAAGTAGGGGGGCTGGGAATATGGCTCATAGTAAAGTACTCTGGGTTCAATCTCTAGTACCAAAAAATAACATAATATCATATATTATAAAAATAAAAATATAATTCTTTCAAACTACAACTCTTCAAAGATTCTAAGGATTAGACCCTCACATTTAAGGGGTTTGGGAGAGACCTAACTTTTTAAAAGAGAAATATGAAAAAGCAAGAGATATTGCTTTTTTAGATCTTCATGGCTGGACATAAATCAATTTATATGTTGTCATATATTTGAATGTGTGTTTTCAGCTGATAATTAGTTTGATGCCATAGAAATAATCCTTTAAGGGAAGAGCCAAAGGCATTAGAACCATGATGTGCTAGAAGTGCAAAACCTAACACAGAGCAGGAGCTCAATAAATAAAATGAATGATTACCATTTTCTCACAACAAACTATATTATAAACTTATGACTCCAGAAGAGCTAAATGAGACATGATTTCTAATTCCAATTACAGAATTAATTTTTCAACACCAATACAATTATGCAGCTTTTGGAGAAGTAGTTAAAATCATAGAATAGATAATAAAAACCTACTTTTTCTCTTCTTTTTTTCTTATTTCTCCTTTTTCTCAATAATTTTTCTCTTAAAGCTCCAACCCAAACTACTTTGTTTTTACACTATGAGCACACTTACCAAGGCTCTGTTTCTCTTTGCATTTTATTTATTTATTTATTTATTTATTTATTTATTTATTTATTGTGGTGCTGGGAATTGAACCCAGGGCCTTGTGCTTTCAAGACAAGCACTCTACCAACTGAGCTATATCCCCAGTCTGACATCTTATTTTCTGATGAACTCAACATATAATTAGATATGGAAAACAAGAGCCAAGTGTGCTCCAGGGGAAAATATTTCTACTGATAAGTCTCATACTTTGAAACTAATTTCATTTTTTACACTGAAGGGACTCAATTTTGGCACTATCAAATGGCAGAGGACCTTCCCTTTCAAAATGTTATCTCTTGTTTGATAATAAACAAGATTTACCAATGCTTCAGGTTCCTGGAAACAGGCTTTGTATGTGCCTATCTGTATTCAAAGATTTGAGTAAGAAACTTCTTAAGTTTCAAAATATTCAAGGATAGCATAATCTGTTTTCAGTAAAAATAAATCAAGATAAATAGCAGAAAAAAAAGATAAAATTAACTGAATTAATTTGGACATGTTCTATTTTAGCACTTTTTAAAAAACTTATAGTGAAAAATTTCTAGCAAATATAAGAGTAAAGAGAACGTTTTGTCATCCATTTCCCCTGCCTTCCCCCTTCCCTTGGAATATTTCAAAACAAATCCTGACTATCTGACTGACCATTTTTAAATAAATCAATTGGTCCATATCAAAGTTAAAAGTGACCAATGAAAATAAAATACCTTGCATTTCCTATTCATGGACCTAGGCTTTCTTAATGCTGGAGTGACATGTGCAACAAAGGCAGAAAGGTTTATATCTATAACCACATACATTTTTGTTGATAATAGTGAAGAGTCCACAGTGGTCCATGATATTGATGGAAACTCAAATAGAAGTAAATGTCTATATACACACTGATCTTCCTCTTTTAAATTACCCTTAAATAATATTACTTAAACAATAAATTTTTCATAAAATAATTTAAATTGAATTGAAATTGAACAATAAGATTACATAATCAATTAAATTCTATGTTAATTTCCATTATGAATTAATTCAAGCCTGCTACTATGCTATCAGCTCACAACAGTGGTAGACAGAGGTTAGGTTACTATTGGGAGCTACCTAAACTTTTTGTTTTTGTTTTTTTTGCTAAAGTCTTACATGGGTTATACCCCATAATTAACTCATAACATGAGTTATACCCCAGAAGTGAGGTCACTCAACACCTACTGGTTGAATGTTGGACATGACGACCTTAAATTAAGATTTTGTCTAGATAGGAAAAGCATAACATTAATTTACTAAGTATATTCCTTCTAAGTTAGTTTTAGATGATTATATAAACATCTTTATACATATCCTTATATAGTGATAATATTTAGTTTCAAATCAGTATTAAGCCAAGAATGGTTCCCTTCCTCCCAATGTGCCATATTCCTTGGATATACATATCAATTAGTCTAAGGCAATAGATATTTTAAAAAATCCTGGGGATACAAAATTGCTTGGAAATCTGCTACTTCCATTACTCACTGCCACTGAGCACTCTTCTCTAATAGCTATTAATATCATTAAAAATAAGGAGAATATTACTTATGGGATGAAAATCCATCATCTTTGTAAAAATTTTAACTGAGAAAGTAGTATTTTAAGCCTATATGATCAATAAATATGACAAGAAAGATGAATTTTAAAAGGGAAGAGCCAGGTATGGTGGCACACACCTGTGATCCCAGTAACTCTTTGGAGGCTGAGGCAGGAGGATCACAAGTTCAGACCAGACTCAGGAACTTAGGCCCTAAGTAACTTAGCCAGACCCTGTCTCAAAATAAAAATAAAAAGAGCTGGATGTAACTCAGTGGTAAAGTGTTTTCATACTATGAACACACACAAGAAGTCAATCCCTAGTACCAAAAATAAATGAATAAATAAAAATAATAAACAGGTTAGAAAACTGGGGGGGGGGGGAGAGTTCATGAACAAAGAAGGAAGTAGAATTTATCCAAATTAAAATTTCATCTGAGGTGGCTGGAGCTGTGTCTCAGTGGTGGAATGCTTGCCTATAGCACATGTGAGACACTGGGTTTGATTCTCAGCACTATGTTAAAAAATAAATAAAATAAAGATATTATGTCCATCTACAACTAAAATATTTTTTAAAATTTCATCTGAGAAAAATAAATTTTCTCTTGATGCTATTTTTTAAATATTTTTAAGCCGGGCGTGGTGGCGCACGCCTGTAATCCAAGCGATTTGGGAGGCTGAGTCAGGAGGATCACGAGTTCAAAGTCAGCCTCAGCAACTTAGCGAGGCCCTAAGCAACTCAGTGAGACCCTGTCTCTAAATAAAATACAAAAGAGGGCTGGGGATGTGGCTCAGTGGTGGAGTGTCCCTGAGTTCAATCCCTGGTTCCAAAAAATAAATAAATAAATAAATAAATATTTTTAAAGTTGTTGATGGACCTTTATTTTCATTCATTTATTTATATGCTGTGATGAGAATCAAACCCAGTGCCTCACACATGCTAGGCAAGTGTTCCACCAGAGCCACAACCCCAGGCCCCTTGATGCTATATTTTTAATTGTAAACTTGTATACATAAGCTAATTCAAACAAACCATGTAAATGTTCTGTTATTATTATTATCACTATTATTTTGAGATAGGGCTTCACTATTTTGCTCAGGCTAGGGCAAATAGTGGTTAAAGAGTCATATTTACATGAAGTAGTATTTTAAGTGATTTCCTAACAGTTGCCCTGGGGGAATATAAGCTAAATCACTACTAAGAATAATAGAGCCGGGCGTGGAGGCACACGCCTATAATCCCAACACCTGGGAGGCTGAGGCAGGAGGATTCCGAGTTCAAAGTCATCTTCAGCAACTTAGCAAGGCCCTAAGCAACTCAGTGAGACCCTGTCTCTAAATAAAATACAAAATAGGGCTGGGGATGTGGCTTCAGTGGTCGAGTGCTCCTGGGTTCAATCCCCAGTTAAAAAAAAAAGAAAAAAAAGAATAATAAATACAACTGCATTTACTTTAGAATGTGTAAGCCTATCATGTGCCAATTCCTTTCATGAAGAAATGGTGTTGATTCATGAGTCTCTTATGAATTCTGAATTATTTAAGCAAAATTCACATGTCTTTTCATAATGGGGGATATTGTATTGACCTACTTACCTTTCATGTACAAAAATTCCAGTAAAGATCAGTTAACAGAGACCTATTCTAACAAGATTCCTAGTAAAATAATGTAGGGGCAAACATCATCTAGAAAAAGAACAATTGGAAGTCATAGTTGGTAAGGAAAGAGTTTGGGTGTAGTATGGTAGCAGGCATACCTTTCTCTTATGAGAAAATTTAATGATTTAAGAAACTTCAAATATTTAAATTTCTTTAGTTGCTTTCACTTTGTTTTTATGAATTCATCTACTTACTGCATATTAAATGTCTGATGCAGCAAGTAACATTCTTTGCTAATTTTAAGACTCTCTCAATAGCCATCTTTCAGATACATTCCCCTGAGATAGAACAGATTATCTTTGACCAGAATCACTTTACTGTTTGTTTGCTGTGGTGGGGATGAAACCCAAGGCTAAATGCTTAACAAGCCCTCTACCATTGAGCCACACCCCAAGTCCCACTTAACTGTTAGACAGCAAATCTGTCACTATGATCTTTACTTTCAGTAAAAGTTTTACAGACCTAGGTCCCTTGGTGTTGCAATAATAAAACCCTACCTATTTTAATTGTTATTCTTCCAGTAATTGGGGATTAAACCCAGCACCATATATATGCTAGGCAAGTGCTCTACCACTGAGGTACAAGCCCTGCCCTTCTTATTTTATTTTGAGACAAGGTCTTGCTAAATTGCCCAGCTGGCCTCAAACTTGGAACCCTTCTGCCTCAAATTCGGAACCCTTCTGCCTCAAATTCCTGCACAGCTAGGATTACAGGTGTGTATTAACATTCCTGGCTTTATGTTTAAAATTTTAAAACTTATTTTAAGTCTCTATCTTAAGTCTACACCTGGTAGTATCCTATCCCAACTTATTTGAGTCTTATTAAACTTATTCCAGTCTTAGTTTTTCTGATAAAAAATAAGCTGATGCAACTCACTCTCTGCTACTCCAAAAAGAAAAAAAGCTGGAATTAAGAAGGTTAATTTCTGTCAAATATCTTTCAACTATCAAAAACGTAAGTACTTTTATATGGGAAAACTTGAGTACACTTATTTTTATTTTATTTCTTCAACTTACACACAGGTTAGTTTTTCTCTTTTTAGTACCAGTCAACTCATTATACCAAGTTAAAAATAATTTTTAAAAAATCATTTTTGAAAAAAGGAAAAAGAGCCAAGTTTGGGGGAAAGTCATGAATGGACGAATATTGAAGAAAGGATTAAACCTAAATGGAAAGGAACACTTTTATAATAAAGGTTAAGAGGATTGGGGATGTAGCTCAGTAGGACAGCACTTGCCTTGCAAGTGCAAAGCTGTGGGTTCAATCCCCAGTACTGCAAAAAAAGAAATCAAGAAAAGGTTATGAGCGTGGTGGCGCAAACCTGTAATCCCAGTGGCTCGGAGTACTGAGGTAGGAGGACCACAAGTTCAAAGCAACTTATCAAGGTTCTAAGCAACTCAGCAAGACCCTGTCTCTAAATAAAATATAAAAAGGGCTGGGGGCACTGGGGTTGTGGCTCAATGGTAGAGCGCTTGCCTAGCATGCATGAGGCACTGGGTTTGATTCTTAGCACTGCGTATAATAAAAAATAAAGGTTCATCAACAACTAAAAAAGTATTTTTTAAAAAAGGGGTGGGGAGGGCTGGGGTTGTGGTTCAGTGGTAGAGCGCTTGCCTAGCACGTGTGAGGCCCTGGGTTTGATCCTCAGCACCACATTAAATAAATAAATAAATAAATAAATAAATAATATAAAGATATTGTATCCATCTTCAACAAAAAAATGTATACAAAAAAAGGGCTGGGGATGTGGCTCAGTGATTAAGTGCCTCTAGGTTCAATCCCTGGTACCCCCCCCCCAAAAAAAAAAAAAAAAAATAAAGTAAAATAAAAAATATATATGTATAAATAAAAAGTAAAGGGTTATGAAAGCCTCAAAAACATACATAGAAAAACATTCAGAAATTCTAGTGAAACAAACTCCTTATTTCAAAAACCCAAGGATGCTAGTAACTGTTTCTATTTCTAGATCTTTAGCTATAGCATTAAAGCATTAATATCTATTAAGTTTCTTCTAGTAAGAAATAAGATGAATGAAAATGGATCTTGTGTGCATATAAATACATATTATTCTCTAAAGTTCATAAATGACTTCTAAAAAGTATAAATGTTAGTATTTACTTCTTAAATGAGTTATCTACATAAACAAGTGTCACTGAATGTCCCCAAAAATGTATTAAACAAAGGCAATGTTACTTTTTGGGTAATTTTATCTGTAGGCCAGACATAAAGAATAACAACAATTTCTCATTGAAATAATCATCCAGATCTTACTGTATAGGCCCAAACTGAAATAGTTGACAGTCTATGACCTCTTACATCACATACAGATAAATGTCTAATTTCTAAAAACGCAGTTTTCTAGTTCTCAATCAGAACTCCTGACCCACCTCCCCCTATTGCACACACAGTGAATTTTAATGCTGAGTCCCCTGCTATGAGGCAGTACCAAGAGCACTAGGAACAAAGGCAGAGGAGCTGGCTGGAGGGAAAAGCCTAAAGAATATAAACGATGGGGTTGGGGCTGGCAATTAGTGGTACAGTGCATGCTGAGCACATGTGAGGGTTCAATCCTCAGCACCACATAAAACTAAATAAACAAAATAAAGGCATTGTGTCTGTCTACAACTAAAAAAAATTTGAAAAAAGAATGTAAATGAGACTCCACCATAGTCAACCTATATTTCAATAGTTGCATGTCTTTTCCCTACTACTTTTACTTGTTAACACCTTTTGTCTTCACACTAACCCCAGAATTTAGCAATTTAAATTACCACTTCAAACTAAAACCTGCTATACAAAAATAATGCTCTTAGCTCTGATTATTGAGTAAGCAAATGACAGAAAGAGGGTGCCTTCCCAAGTCATTTTTAGCTTCAACGTTATCTCAATCCCATATGTTTCCACTATTTCAAACTTTCACCTAATAATCTAGGAAATTAACCTATAGCATCCACGTCCCTGTTACCTTGTAAATAGATCACTGCTTCTATGAGAATTACTAAGCTGCATTAGGATATGCCAAAGAAATGTCAAGATAACAGCCTCTTAGATCATCCCCCAAACTTTAAAAAGTCTGAGCATTACTTCAGCAGTTATTCAAATTTTTTCCTTTTCATGACACAAACAGAAAATGTTAACATGTGTACAGCCCTCCAGAGTAAATGGATAAAGCTGCTCAAGGTCAAGGTTGCCCAGTAAGGTCTCTCTAGCAGCTCCCAAGTCTGCTCCGCCCTGATGGGGACTGAGGGATAGAAGTTCTGGACTCTTGGAGCCTGGTGCCACACTCCAGAGAGATACCAGCTGGCAACACTGACATATACTCCTAAAGCTCCCACCACATATACTCAGTGGGCCAGATGAGAAAAGCATATAAGTGAGAAGCAATAAAAGAGAAACAATAGTGAAAACCTCAAGGTCTAATTCTTGCAGGCAATGGGGAGTTTTCTTTTCCTAACACTGATTTTGGACATGCCCATTCAGTGTCCTATAGGGGCTGTGGACAAATTACACCTCAATACTGACAGGTATCTGATAGAAGCTACCCAAAATCACCAAAGGAGAATTAGTTTAACAGTTTAATACTGCAAATCTCTCACCACTATAAGAAAAATTCCCAAAACACACTTAAAAACTAACTGTATAAGAACTTCCCATGTATGAAAGAAGAATATAATTTAATAGACTTAAGATTTTTCTAGGGATTGCTACTTTTAAAAGGGAAAACAGAGTGTATATCTACAATCATAACACCTTATTTGGACAAACACTACTTTACATCATATCTTTTTGGGCTGAAGTCGCTTCTCCCAACCCCGCCCTGTCCTTCCCCCTCTTCTTTGGCTTTGCCCTCTCTTTTTAAAAATTATTTCTGTGTATCTATCATTCTTTATTTGACATAAAATAACTAGTACTTTAATTAGAGCAAAAATCACAGAATTAAAAATTCATTAAAATGCACAAGACTAAATGTGAATGTATCTGTTTATTTAGTTTTTGGTATGTAAAATCTCAATAAAATGATCTATCCATTTGCTATAGTTTTAAAAATTAAACCATTTTCATTCTCTTTTAGGAAAAACTGAAGCACAAATTAACACAGTAGAGAGTAGTGAAAACAGAATTACATTAAAATATAATTTAGAAAACATGGACCTCTTTTAGATTAGTAAGTATAATTATGTTGTTGGTTACAAAAGCCAAAAAGAATGAAATACAAACATTTAAATCTTACATTTGCATCCACCACAAAGACAATAAAAGCAATAACTTTCAAACTTTCACTTAAGGTGAATAAAAACATATAAATAGAAAAAAAACTACTTTTATTTTTACCCCCCAATTTTTCTATATTCAGCAATAAAAATTTTTACTTTTCAGAAGTATGACAGCCGTTAATACATATCTCTCACTTCTTTAACATGTACTTTTCATTCTAAGGTATACAGTTTAGGTATTAATGATGCATTTTAAAATGAAACAATTTAATACCAAAACCAGAATTGCTTCAATGTAACTAGAGAAGACTTAAAGCTAGCACTGTATCATATTGAATTGCAGCATACATACTGTATTGCCCCGTGCTAGTCTGATATATGCTAGTCGGTACTGCCATGGTAGCGATGTTAGGTGGCGTTCCTTCTTCCTCTGATTTTTCTTCTTCAATTTTGGGAACACCAGGCACATCAGAGGAAAGTTCATTCAGTATTTTTCTAAAATATAATTGAACAACATAACTAATTAAGATACATGAAAAAGAGGTAAAAGAATAGCTTTGATTTATAATTTTTCTACACAGTGGTACATGCCTGTAATCCCAGCTGAGGTTAAGGCAGGAAAATCCCAAGTTCAAAGCCAGCCTCAAGCAATTTAGCAAGGCCCTAAGCAACTCAGTGAGACCCTGTCTCTAAATAAAATACAAAAAAGGGCTGGGGATGTGGCTCAGTGGTTGAGTGCCACTGAGTTCAATCCCCAGTACCAATAACTAACTAACTAACTAAATAAATAAATAAATACATACATACAAACATAAATACATAAATAAAAATAAAATATATTTTTTCTACCTTCTCGGACAAAGTATCATTCTACTAGGAACCAGTTAACTCACCTATAAGAGGGTCTTCGTGAAAGGATTTCTCTACGTTTATGAGAATCAATTACACCTTCTGATTCTGCAGACTCATCTGTCTCTGCAATTGTTGCTACCTATAACATAAGATTTTCTGAAATGCATCACAAAATATAAGACCTTCCTCATTCAAAAAATAGTAGTGAAGGGTCTTCGTGTACAACACTGAGCCAGGTGCTGTGGAGCACCAAAAACACAGTGAACCTGAATTAAAAAAGCTCATGAGCTGGCTCAAGAAAGGAAACACAAACACAAACAAGAAATGGCAAGAAAAGGTATAGAAAATAAATACTATGGAAATGCAACAGAAAGAGTGGTTCAAATGTCAAGGGAATCTTCACAGGGAAGAGCAAAACATAAGATACACAAGACTCAAGATCCTAACCCTGAAAGTGCCCTTATAATTCCAGCAAGGAGCAAATGAGCCTGTGACAGAGGCAGGAAGAAAAAAAAAAAAAGCCCTCAATTTCACTGTTTTCTTCACCATCCCACAGCTGGCTTGAGCTGGGTTTTCAAATTAGGCATTAGATAAGCTCAAAGGAACATTTAAATAAACAAGAGTTTAAACCAGAATAAAGTTAGGATTTATATTACAAAGAGTAGGGTAGGGTTTAAGGGAGTTAAGTCTTAAAAGTCAAAATAAGGAATTTCTCCTTAAGAAGAAGGATCAGAATTATCAGCATGATTTCATTTTTCAAGTCAGGTAAGACTACAATAATTGAATTGGTAAAGAAGGTCAGAAAACTAATGAATTGCTACAAACAACATGTCTGCTATAAATATATTCAGCCATTTAACTCTGAGGGCCTAGAGTAGCTGAGTTTACAAAACTCACCTTACTTAATACTACAATTACCTGAGAACTTAACCTGGGCCAAATCAAGAGGTTATTAAAATATCCAAAATGCAAGCAAGAATATGGAGTTGTCCAAGCATATGAGTATGTGTGTATACATACACACAGATACATATACATATACATATACATATACATATGATCATGCAACCTCTAGTCATGGACACCCCACACATAAGCAGAGCTTACTGAAAAAAATATGTTGTTGCATTAGACAATCCTAATATCACTACTAAATATTTACCATTTTATACGAGCTTTCACACATCTGTCATATAACCATAGCAACTCCCTTATGTGAGGTAGGCTAGTATTTTGGCCATTCTAGAAAGTTCATGCAGAGAAATTGTCTTTCCCAATGTCCAACATATAAAAATTCTAAGACAAGATTCACCAGCATTTATTTCTACAAAGACAATTAAAACCATTAATTCAACAAAAATTTTAAAAGTATACTTATAATATTTTCTTCCAATACCAACCAGGTTAAAACTCAGTTGAAATATCTGTACCCAAATAAAAATCATAATACAAAGAAGAGTGTGGAATGATCTTCTTTTATAATTAGGGTCAGAAAGAATTAGAAATTCTTGGAATCAAGGGTCACTTTAGAAAATAGAAGACAGTGATAAGAATTATACTTTTGAGCAACTAGAAATGATATCTAGGGCTGAGGCTGAAGCTCAGTGGTAGAGCGCTTGCCTAGAATATGAGGCACCTGGTTCAATCCTCAGCACCACATAAAAATAAACAAAATAAAGGTATGTGTCCATCTACAACAAAAAATTAAATCAAAAAAGAAATGATACCTATACTGAAAAGATAACCAAGTTTTTAAATCACATGGATTTATAACATCAAATGTCATGCTGTAAGACTCATTCTTATTCTGTGATAAACCCTACTAAAATGTGTAGGTAAAGAACAAGACTAAGTAGGTGTATCTCCATTTTCCTCAGTATTTTTTTTTTTTGCCATTAATTGGGTTCAAATAATTTGAAATTTAGAGGGTAACAAACTGATCTAGGAAAAGAAAGAAGTTCAGTAAATAAGAATAGTATGCTTTAAACATGCATACCTAATAATTCACATCTATAGATAAAAATTTTTTACCTTCAAGAAATGTTAAGGATTTGTGACAAATTTTGATAAAAAGATATATCTCTGGGTCACAACCACATTAAGAACTACATGTACAAATGCCAAGGTTTAATCTGAATGAAGTACATGACATATAAACATAATATTCAAGTGACAGTAATACCATATCACTTTCAGGCTGGGGTGTAGCTTAGTGGAAGAATGTGTGATCAGCATGCATTAAGTCCTGGGTTCAATCCCCAGCAACAAAATAAATAAATAACATCATTATTACTTTCTAAGGATTATATACACTGAATTAAAAAATTAAATTTTTACCCACCTACCAATGTGAACATTTGTGAACTAAAATCTTTAAATTACTTGATCAGACATCTTTCCCAAAGAACCCTCAAAATACTTTTAAGCACCACTGGAGAGCTTTGTTAAATAAATCTGAGTATGAGCACAGAACAACTTGAAGAAGACATGAACTGCTTATCTAGCAATTATTAATTCTGCAAATTAAGAGCTGACAACAAAACTTCAACTCTTAAGTCAGATCTCTGCACATAGCAGGGTACAATGCACAGCATATGTAAAAAAAGAAATTCCTCCAAATATCTAAGTAAAAGATTTGAGTATAAACACTACAATAAAGAAAAATGATAAATGAATTAGTAATAAAAGAAAAACAAAAAAAGACTCAAGAAAGTCAATGAGAAATCAACAACAAATCATCAAGGAAGGAAGCTAACCTGAACAGTCTGTATTTGTGGTGAATGAATAACCGATGGTTGTGGTGTCTGAATTACTCCCTGGACGTGTACAGTTTGGCCCGAAGGTAATTGCACTAGAGTTACAGCTGGGGAGCCTCTTCCAGTGCCTGATCCAGCTACAGAAACCTGCAAAAATGATCATCATTAAGGATTAACGCTGAACCTTAATTTACTATTGTCTTTTTTTAGGAAATACCACTCACTACTATGACTGACTGACTTCTCTTTTCTTTTTCCTGCTTCTAAGAAATGACAAATCAGCTGGGGTACTTACCATTAGGAGTTGGTCACTGTCCTGGAACTGTCATTCTCTGATGTGACAGATATTAAAGAACCCATGCTCCTCACTTTTGGTGCCCATGCTTCGATGGATAAGAATGTTCCAAGCACAAAGTTCTAAAGCAGTTAAACTACCTCACTACGACCTCATGACTACTAACAGTGACATCTTTTTGAGGCCAAAGTATAATCTACCCTCTTAAGAGAAATTGAAGATAAAATTTCAATATGGTGAATTTTTATACACATATATGTATAATATCTATAATAATTCTAATATTACTTTAGATGCAAGCTGATACCTTGTCTCTATTCTGATAAACCATAATAAGTTTAATGTCCCTATAATCACACACAAAAAGGCCCAGACGAAAGAAATTCCAGGTCCTTTCAAGCCCTAGTATCTCTGATGGAGAGAAAGCTCCTGCCTCAGAGCTGGTGTGGCCCTCTGGCACTCATCCTCTCTGCAGAGAGGAGCATCTAGAGAGAGGACCAGAACTGTCACTTAGCTTTGAGCACAGAAAAGCACATATTAAGCAAGACAAAATATCTCTACTCCCTTGAACCTGAAACCTCCTACATTTTCTAAGTAGTAAACAATTCTTTCCTATAGGCCAGTGTGATTTTAGAAATTTTGCTTCATTTCTCTAAGATTTACTATTTACTATGACTTACTCAAAACAGTCAAGGACCTTGAAAATGAAATAAGCCACTTCTTTCTTTCCTTCTTCTTCTTCTTCTTCTTCTTTTTTTTTTTTTTTTTATTTGTACCAGGGATTGGAACCCAGGGGTACTTAACCACTGAGTCACATCCCCAGCCCTCTCTGTATTTTATTTTGAGACAGGGTCTCACTAAGTTGCTTAGGGCCTCACTAAGTTGCTGAGGCTGGCTTTGAACTCACGATCCTCCTGCCTCAGCCTCCTGAGTTGCTCAGATTACAGGCGTGCACCACCATGCCTAGCAAGCCACTTATTTCCACCATGAGTGGTAGCAGAACCATAGGATATTAATCTTTGAAGGAAGCCTGTGTGTGTGATCTCACCTTTAAAGAACACCAATGATTTACAAGCTATTTTACTAGTACTTCAAAAAATATTAAAAAGTGGGTTTACAACAAATAACTAAGACTTATTTATATCATCATTCACTTAGAAAGGAAATTTCTCTGGCAATGGAAAAGTTAAAAATCTTTTATCCATACAAGAGAAATATGTAGGGAATTATACTAGTCATACTAAGGTAGAGCACAGAATTGACATGACCTAAAAAAACAATAGCACACCTGATTATAGAACAAATTGCTCCTCTTTATGGACCATGAATGTTTTCAGAATATAGAACTGAAAGATCAGTGTGGACCTGAACAGCATGTGAAGACTTTGTGTGGAAGCCAGAGCTTGAGCTAGAGCTTGATCTGAGCCGACAGTTGGACAGAAAGCGAAAAATGAGGGGGCAGAGGAGATTAATATGCAGCCAAGAGCCAATTTCAGCTTGCTTTGCCCAGTTGTTGTTTACCTTAGACTTTAGGGGGAAAGAAAAAGAACATCCTATATTGAACCAGTAGATTTAACAATTAAAAATTAAAAAGAAATACATTGATATATTTTACAAGTGTTCTCAGCACAAAAGGTAACTTTGCATGAAATATAAAAAGGTGTTGACTAATTACCAAAGGTCTCCCTTTTCTCCAAACAACTAGTTCTCAAACTTTTTAGTATCAGAAAACTTTTACACTTAAAACTTGCTAATGATTTTAAGGAACTTTTATTTATATGATTTATCCAGTTAAGTGTTGGTAAACATTTAATAACCACAATTGGGTGCCATAGTACATACCTGTGATCCCAGCTACTCAGGAGGCTGAGGCAGTAGAATCACCAAATTTAGGCCAGCTTCAACAACTTAGCAAGACCCTGTCTCAAAATAAAATTAAAATGGGCTGGGGATGTAGCTCAGTGGTAAAGTGCTTGCTTGGCATTTGTGAGGCCCTGGGTTTGATTCCTAATGCAAAAAAATAAAAAATTAATAACCAGATCTTGGGAAGGGGGAACCCTGCTTTGTAGCTTTTGCTGATTTTTGTGATATAAACCCTTGGACTATGGAGTACTTCAATGTACTTCAACGTCTACCAATGAATGACACTAGACACAAAATTGGAAAAAGATGTATACAATTGGCTTGTGCAAGACATTACAAGCCTGCTTCAGCCCACCACTGGTTTTTGTTTTCGTTGGGTGTATTTATCTGCTTGCAGTACTGGGGATTGATCCCCGAGCCTTTTGCATGCTAGGCAAGCACTCTACTTCTGAGCTACATTCTCAGCCCCTAACCTGTACCATATATTGGAGACAGGGTCTTGCTAAGTTGCCCAGGCTGGCCTCGAATTTACAATTCTCACTGCCTCCACCTCCCTAGCAGCTGGGATTATAGACGTGCGCCACCACACCAGGCTTCCACTGATTTTATCTATAGATATGTAATATCACAATAGAAATTAAAAGACTATTTTAAAAATAGTAACTCATTTCCAAATAATAATTAAGTCCCTTACATGCTAACATAAATAACATTTTAAGAAAAACAACTACATTTTCCAAAGCAAACAAGAAATATTTAATGAGAAGAATGGCACTGTTTTGTACATTTTTACAAATTCCTTTTTTTCCTTCACATTTTTGGCTGGGTGCAGTGGCACACACCTGTAATCCCAGCGAGCCTGTAATCACAGTGACTTGGGAGGCAGAGGCAGGAGGATTGTGAGTTCAAACCCAGCCTTAGTAATTTAGCAAGATCCTAGGCAACTCAGTGAGATTCTGTCTCTAATAAAAAATATTAAAAAGGGTTGGGGATATGGGTCAGTAGTTAAATGGCCCTGGGTTACAAAAAAAAAAAATTAGTTGTAGATTAACACAATACCTTTATTTTATTTATTTATGTTTATATGGTACTGGGGCTTGAACCCAGTGCCTCACACGTGCTTGGCAAGCACTCTACCACTGACCAAACCACAGCCCTACAAATTCCTTTACTGTCTAGTTTAACTGAAGATATATACTCATATCTACTTTTGCAATGAACCTGTTGCATGGTGTGTTAGTTGGTATATGAAAAAAATCTTGGCCCTCATATACATAACATGATTTTAAAAGGGAAGAGTACTAAAATAGTTATGTATGAATGTATGTATGTATGTATTTATGTGGTGCTGGGAACTGAGCCCAAGGCCTCAGTCATATTCTGCAAGTGCTCTACCACTGAGCCACATTCCCAACCCTTTTTCTTCCCTCCAACACTTTTAAAATTTTATTTTGAGATACAGTCTTACTAGGTTTTGTAGGCTGACCTTGAATTTGTGATTTTCCTGCTTCAGCCTCCCAGGTTGCTAGGATTACAGGCATGTATCACTGCAACCTTACAGTAGCTTTTCCGGAAAACATTATCTTTTTTGATAAACACCAAAACTTGACAAGTGGAAGTTTTTTAAAGTTTAGTTGCAATGTGCAATCTGAAACCATATCGGTTACATTAAACCCACTGGTCTATCATGTACTTTGGATGGATCTTTTACCCATGCATGATTTTGTAACATCATACACAAATTATTGGGGAAATTTTGGCTTACTGAGTTAAGTAGATTGCTGACATATTTCGTGAAACACTGTCAGAAATCAATTCACTAAAATAGCACAAACTTCATCAGAAAACTGCAAAATACCATTGCAATGCCAGATGCAGGTTTTCCAAAATTCAAAATTTCTGCTTAAAACCCTGAATTTGATTTTTGCAAATAAACACTGACAGCTGTCCTTAAAGTGACAGGCTCACTTCGCTCATTTTTAAGAAAATGTCTTCAAGTTTGAATAGCCATAATCTGGCAATTTTTTTTTTTGAGAAAAAAAAATGATGTATAGACAAAACCCAGCCAGTTCACTTTGCTATTCAAACAACAGCACATCACTTTTCCTCAAGAACATCATCAGCCTTCAGTATACAGCAGAAGCACTTTCTGTGAACATCCTACTTCATGACATAGAAATTAAAACACTATGTATTCAAGGGTCAAGATTTAATGTAATGACAATTTTTACTGCTTCATCAAGGATGTTCTTAATTGAAACTGACTTTGTTTTAACTGCAAGTGAATGGCAGTTAAGAATATAATGACTGAACTGGGGTTGGAGCTCAGTGACAGAGCACTTGCCTAGTACATGGGAGACCCTGGATTGTATTCCCAGTACTACAGTACACACACACACACAACACACACACACACACACAAACAGAAGAAGAAGAGGGGGATGAGTGGGGGGGAAGAAAAGAATATGATGCATACTCATACAGTTCGGTGCCACTGATTTGATTGAAGTTAAGACCACCAGTTTACCCACTATTGTTTTTGTATCATTAATGCAAATGTCAAAAAAGAGAACAAGGAAAATATCATCTTAGCATTATTGTACAAACAAAAAAAAAAGTGGTGTCCTAGCAAACCTTCTGAACGCATCTTCAGTATCTCACCCAAGGTTCTGTGCAACACACTTTGAAAACTGGTGCTCTATACTAACATGTCCCTGGCTTTCAGCTTAAAAAACAGAGTGCCAAAACAAGCTGAAATTTCAGTTCCAATGTAGCAGTAAAACCAAAACATTCATGTCCAGCAAGTCTGATAGAAGCTCATATGTCAGAGACTGGCAAAATAGAAATTAAGCCTTCTAACTTACATAAAAAATAAAAGAAAATAGGTCAAAAAGATTTTGACACCAAAAGAAGGCTTGATTGCCCAGCTTCTGTCATATCACTTCAGAGGAGGGAGATGAACTTTACAACTAGATTTGTGGCCTAGCTCCCTGGAGGATGTGGTGTGTCTCTCTTCTTGCCCTACCTACCACCATGTGTGAGGGTCACCTGGAGGGAAGTAAGAAGGGGATGAATACTTACTTTTCCTTTCCTGGATTTTTTTTTAAATGGAGTCTAACTATATTTCCCAGGCTGGTCTTGAACTACTTGGCACAAGTGATCTTCCCATCTCAACCTCTCAAAGTACCTGGTTAGTGGTGGAAAACTGTAAGACATTACCTTTCCCCAAATCAAAAGACTTTTCTCTGTAGAATTAAAGAGTTCTCAGAGATACCTTGTCAGATACCAAGAGGCTCTCAATGTTTTACCTTGAAAAATACATACAGAGAATTAAATATCTGAAGTAGGGGGACCGAAGAATACCAGTATTACCCAAAGTGGACCTGTGGACTAAGATGGCAGGTAGTGCCCATATTAAATTTCTGTGGGGAAATGCTCTAGCTTCAAACAGATGATATTATTTTGAAGAACTACAAAAACAATTCAAGAACGACTCATAGACTTTTGATAAGCATAAATCCTCCTTTCAGTTACTTTAACCATCTTCCAAGTACAATTTTCAGGACTTTATTAAACAATAGGTCTACCAAAAACTGGCTTAGTGTCAAAAAAATCTGCAGCAGAAAAGGATGTGCTTCTAACGTAGACTGAACTCCTAGAATTCTGGAAATAAGATATATGAATTCCATAACTGCAAAGAAACTTCTGTTATGTCCAAATTCTGGACAGTGTAGAAGCTCATGAGACAAGAACTTTCATGAAACTATTCAATTCTGAGAAACAGCACAAATAACATACCCTAAACCTTAGAATTCAGATGCATCCTTCTAAAAAAGGAAACTGTCATTCTCTATTCTCACTGATTTTGTCAAAACTGATGAAACAATAATCATTAAGCCTATAATTGTATTGATAGAATTTATAAGCTAAACATCATTATTAGTCATTAAAAAATTCATATGGTTTCCTACCCTTAAATCTTAGCATTATTATTATAGTATTATACTGATTGCAGGGGCAACAGCTGAATATTTGGCTGCCCTCAAAGTAAGGTATGGTACCATAGATGACACAGAAGGAATAAGGGTGATGATTCAAGAATATGCCAAACAAAAGGGTAAGTGAAGAAGCATCATTTTGCTTTGGGTAAGGTGATGGATTCAGGTAGGCAGGTGAGGATTAAAGCAAGGTGGGACAACCAGGTAGAAGTTTACTAGATAAGGAGAATTAAGGGACTGACTATTGGCTTAGCACTTAGAAAAGAAATAATTATCTGAAAAACAAAAGAAAGATCTGAATAATACCGACGAAGTGCTATTTATAAGGAATATGATAATTTATAATGTATAAACATGGTTCTAAAAAAGCTCTGGAAACAGAAAGGAGTTAATTAAAAAGTCTTTCCTAAAAACACTACTTTTATAGGAAGAAAAAAAAAAGTTCAGTTGAACTAAAACATGTTTACCACAGGTAGAAATGAAGAGCTTTCTCTTACATACATCAAACAGTTACCCTAAGACTTTTTTATAAGTAAAAATTTCACAGGAATATACCATATTTATGAATTAACTCATTTTATTTATTCAATAATATTTCCTGAGAGCCTGCTATGGACAGGTCTAGACAGTGGGGATTTAGCAGGGAACAAGAAAAGTTCACTGCCCTTCCAGATCAAGAGAAAGAAAACATGAAAAAACAAATACATAATTTTGGGTGCTGCTCAATTCTTCAAAGAACAATAAAGCAGGGTAAGGGATTAGAGAGTGACAAGGTAGGGGAAACATGTAAGGAGACTATTTGTTGTGAGAAGCATGTCAGAATAGTGGACATATGCACAGAAAGCCTAAAGAGAAGCCTGAAGAGAAGGAGAAAGTGACAGGAAGATCTAGAAGTGTGTTCATCACATTCCAATAATCAACCAGGTAGGTAAACTGCTCAGACAAGAAGTTAAAAACATTCAAAGCACATATTTTATATTTTATAACTTTATACCTCTTCTTATGAGGCTTTAAAAGTATGTACAGTGAATTCATAGTGGACACCATTTACCTTTTTTTCCAGATCCCCTGAAGAATAATCTTCTTCTATAGGATGCCTGAAACATAGATTATGCTGATGCCACCACATCCACTGAAAATCCCACTACAGACAGTAGTTAATCTGAAGGAATAGGTTAAGATGATGCAATTGACAGCCTTACTTGGCTTTGCAATAAAAAAAATGACGCTTAAAACTGGGAAAACCTCACAATGTTGTAACACAGCATTTGATTAGCACCTAGTAGACTAGCTCCAGTCTGTAGCTAGGTTCCCTCATGATGGGGTTTATGATGTCACAGAACATCTGTGAATGTCACAGAGCTACTGGGTCTGCATTCAAGACAGTTAATAAAGGACTAAAAAGATGTGAATTCACAATATAGCAGACTGCTCTACCAACTCTGCTGTCAGTGAAATCAAATCTCCAGATCAACTAGTTTAATGTCAAGGACTATAATGACAATCCATTAATAATCTAAGCAAGAAGTTGAAAGATTTCTTGATCCCAGTGTATTAAGACAGAATTCAATTATCTTTTTATTCTTTGAAAAAAACAATGTTTAAAAAATCTCAACTATGTTAAGGTTGAAACAGGAAAATAAAACTATTATTAATTGAATACTTGGACAAAGATGCAAAAACACTTTGCTTTCTAAAACACTCATATTAAGTTGGGTCAAATGAAGATAAAAACAAAATGGAAACCCAAAATGTAGAGTTAATCCTCATTTCAGTGTATTAGGTGACTTCTTTCCCATTTAGCATTTTTGGGGGTTTTTATTTTTATTTTTTGATAGTGTGGCTAATAAACTGCAAAATCAATGGAGCTAAATTTTACTTAGTTTTACCTTGAATATATCCACTCAAAAATATCTGTTAATCAAATAGACATGTAGGACTAATATTTTACATCTATTATCTGTACTAATTCTAAAGAGATATTGCCTCAAACTTTTTAACTTTAAAAAATTTTTTTAGTTGTGCATAGACACAGAACCTTTATAATACTATGATTATAATATAGGAGGAAGCTAGTCAAATTCAAAGAAGTGAAAGGAGAATGGGGTTACTAGGGACCAGGGGAAGGTAAAAAGGTGAAAAACTGTGTGATGGGCATAGAGTTTCAGATTTGCAAGATGAAAAGGTTCAGTATACTTAAAAATGGCTAAGACTAGCCCGGTACGGTGGCACACGCCTGTAATCCCAGCACTTGGGAGACTGAGCCAGGAGGATCGCGAGTTCAAAGCCAGCCTCAGCAACTCAGCAAGGCCCTAAGCAACTCAGTGAGACCCTGTCTCTAAATAAAATCAAAAAAGGGGCGGGGAATTGGCCCAGTGGTGGAGTGCCCCTGGGTTCAAAAACAAATACAAAAAAAAAAAAAAAAAGGCTAAGACTATATGTTTTCTTTTTACCACAATTAAAAAATATTAATAACTATGGTTTCTAATTTGGTGGATATGATAACAGCTTCTTGCCAGGAAAACACTTAACAATGAGAATGATTTCCTTATCCTTTTTTTTTTGGTGTGTGTGTGTGTGTGCGTGTGTGTGTGTGT
>JAJEJO010000568.1:283162-298384 GCA_020662805.1 Glaucomys volans | reverse complement strand
AAAAAAAAAAAAAAAAGGCTAAGACTATATGTTTTCTTTTTACCACAATTAAAAAATATTAATAACTATGGTTTCTAATTTGGTGGATATGATAACAGCTTCTTGCCAGGAAAACACTTAACAATGAGAATGATTTCCTTATCCTTTTTTTTTTGGTGTGTGTGTGTGTGTGCGTGTGTGTGTGTGTTGCTGAGGATCAAACCCAGGGCTTCAAATACTCCAGGCAAATACTTTACCACTGAATCACATTCCACAGTCCCCTCCTTATCATCTTAAAAATAAAATTCTAAAGCTGTGGACACTCATATTCTCCTGGTCCAGGACAGACATTTAGAATGGCTAATTGATGCCAAGAATTATATGGAAACAATTATTAATGCATCAAAATTGACAAAGTTTCAACTTTCTATGCTCTTTACATACTCAAGGTTTGATGCTAAATTGGGATCCAAATATGAAAATAACTTCTCTGCACTGAATAATGGAGTAAAAGTGTACAGTATATATCCATACATATATATATATATCCTATATACAATAGTTACATATAGTACTATATAGTATATACATATAACTCTACAGGAATTATTATATAGAAATGTATTATTATATATGACATGCATATATAATTCATATTTACACAGTACTACATATTCTAGTTTATGCTATCTAGAGTATATATAAAGAGTATACATTTATTATTACTATTTGCTAACAATGGATTTTCCTAGGTAATGTTCTCTGAAATTGGTTCAATTGAGTACCTCAACATTGTAGGTAATAAAGGTGGAAAGGTTAATGAAATCTAAACCCAAACCGGCTATGTTTAACACAGTTAATATAGTGCTTGGCATAAAGTGAGTCTTCAATAAACACTCATTTTTGTTATTTTTATTATTGTTTCATTTAAGTCATCTGGTCAAGAAAGTAGACATTAAATAATATACACATGTATTAATCCCATTGATTTGGAAGGATTAACATTTTTTTAAAAAACTGTCCCAAAATGGAGGTATGGAGAGAAGAAAGAATCAAAGATCAATATAAAAATCAAAATCTGAACCAATTTAGCAAGATTCTCAAAAATAAAAAGGGATACGTGTGTAGCTCAGTGGTAGATTGCCTCTGAATTCAATCCCTAGTACTGCAAAAAACATTTTTAAAAAAATCAGTATTTTGAAATTTTTTAAGTAAAGACAAAAAGGATCAAATAATTTGGTTCTTAATACTTAAAACTATGAATAAAAATTAAAATATTATATTTTGTATTATAGTACTTCATATCAATACTTCTAAATAACTAATCGAACTCAAAGTAGGTGTGTGTGTGTGTGTGTGTGTGTGTGTGTGTATAATTAGGGCTCCTTTTCCTTATATCATGTACAAAGCTATAAATAAGCCTTTAGAAAAGATACAGTGAGAAAGCTCTAAGGACAAAAAACTGGGAAACCAACTTAAACTGGCATTAGTACCACGGTGTATAAGCTTATCTGATAGCAAATATACACCCATTATTTTTAAAAACAGTCTTTTATGGGCTGAGTGCTCAGTGGTAGAACACTTGCCCAGCATTCATGAGGTCCTGGGTTTATACCCAGCACTGCAACAAAACAAAACAAAATCCAGTATTTTTTTAATCTGCCAAAATAGAGGTCTATTTCTAAACAGAAAACACCTGTTTAAAGCAAGTGTGTGTCTTGAACTGTTTGTTTGCAACATCTTCATGTGATGCCACTACCTAACACACTCAAATCATAACCAAGGCTTTTGCTTTCATGTCTGTTTGGGAAAACACTAGAATTTGATCTCTTGTGGCTCAGAAAATTTCTGAAGAGCACATTTCTGAAGAGCACAATGAAGATGTTGTCACCGTAATTACTCAATGAAGTTGAAATTTCCCAAAGCCTCTTTATTTTCAAAATGTAATTCCTTTAACAGTTTGGAATTTATACACTTAAAATAACAAAGAATAAAACAAGGCAAAAAAATAATCTCTGAATTATTCAAAGAAGAAACTACAAAAATCAATGTTTCTCTCTCTTTTTTTAATTTCAGCATCTAGCTTATTCTTTTTGTTGCTGTTAATTTTATATTGTGGCAAAAAACATGTAACATAAAATTGACCATTTAATGTACAGTAGTGTCACATATATTTACATTATTGTGAAACAGATCTCTAGATCGTTTTGGTCTTGTACATCTGAAATTCCATATCCACTAAAGAACAACTATTTCCCCCTCCAGCCTACACTTTTTTTTTTTAAATTTTTGTATAGGTATTAGAGATTGAACTTGGAATGCTCTATCACTGAGATTCCCTCACAGCCCTTTTTACTTTTTATTTTGAGACAGGGTCTCAAGTTGCCCTGTTGGGCATTGAACTTGTGATCCTCCTGCAGTTTCCAGAGTCAACGGGACCACAGTGGTATGCCACCATATCCAGTCCAGCATACTCATTTACCAAAGAAAATCACAGTGAAAAAGATGAAAAGAGCCGGGCACGGTGGCGCACGCCTGTAATCCAAGTGATTTGAGAGGCTGAGTCAGGAGGATCGCGAGTTCAAAGCCAGCCTCAGCAACTTAGCGAGGCCCTAAGCAACTCAGTGAGACCCTGTCTCTAAATAAAAAATACAAAATAGGGCTGGGGATGTGGCTCAGTGGCCGAGTATCCCTGAGTCCAACCCTGGTTCTTAAAAAAAAAAATGAAAAGAACAACTGTGTTATACTCATTTATTTTCTCACTACTGCTAGTGACAAACTACCCATCATTAAAACTAAAAAAAGGGAACTTGAAAATTTAACAGAATACCCAAACCTCAAAAAATATTACAAAAAAATCACAAAAGATAGAAAAAATCTTGCATGTATTTGCTCTAATTTTAAGTACAAAAACAATCTTTTTCTGAAATTTGACTTTGATTGCTTTGTACCTCCTGAAACATTAAATTTATTCAAGGCTCCAAGTAAGGGCAACTGAGGTAAATAGAGATAAAGGTATTTGATGTTAAGAAGTTTGAGGAACTCGGATTTATTTTTCTTTTAGTGGATAAATTACATGCCTAAAATCATTCAATAAACTAGTTAAAAACCAAATTTTGGGCTAGAGAAGATAGAAGTGGTATAGAAGGACATGGTATTGGATGATAGATATTTTAGATTATTTATTTTGGTTAGTATTATAACCAAATATTAGTATTGGCATTTATAATATTTTAGATTATTTATTTGGGTTAGTATTGCTGAAGGACACATGCTAAAATATCAGTGGTAAATTTTTAACTTGAACCTTAAAGTTTATATTTAATTTGTTAAAAAATATTATTCAAGGCAAAGTACTTATTTACTTTAATACCCTAATTGTGAGGACTGGGATTGTGGCTCAGTGGTAGAGCACTTGCCTGGCATGTGTGAGGCCCTAGGTTCAATACTCAGCACCACATATAAACAAATAAAATAAAAAATCCATTGACAACTAAAAAACATAAAAATAAAAAAACACTAATTATGATGAAAACAACAGTACATGCAAAAGCCAAAAACTAATCCTTAAGAAAAATCTCTTAAGGTTTTTCTTTTTTGGTATAGGAATTGAACCCAGGAATGTTTAACCACTGATCCACATCCCCAACCCTTTTATTTTTTGCAACAAGGTTTCACTAAGTTGCTGAGGTTGGTTTTGAACTTGAGGTCCTCCCGAGTTGCTGTGATAACAGGCATACTACACCATGCCCACCTTCTATTAAGTATTATGTACAAACTTATCATGGATCAATATAGATGTTTAACAAATTCTTGTTCAAGTTGAAAAAAGAATCATTAATTTTAACATTATGACTTTTTTCTTTGGTCTTCAAATCTTGAAATTATCTTGTTGATTTATTATTCTTGCATCATCTACAAAAATGACTTACATTTCACAGCATAATTTTTTCAATAGGTTGACTGAAGAATCACATTTAATATAGATTTAGCATTTATTTTTTAAAAAAACACAATTTTTCTTCCAATTTATGTTTATTTTTGTAGACAAAATTCTAAGTGAATACAAATGTTATGTTAAAATATAAAATAAGGGCAATGAAAAAGAATCAGGGGAAGGAATTAAAAAGAAGCAATAGGACTGAGTATGTAGTTCAGTGGTTCAGCACTTGCCTAGCATGCACAAGCCCCACATTCTATCTTTAACACTGAATAAGGAAAAAAAAAAAGAAGCAACAGTAGGAAAATGACCAGTAAAACCATTTTTCCCCATACTTTTTTCTTAATATTTTTAGTTGTAGATGAACACATTACCTTTATTTTGTTTATTTAGTTTTTTTATGTAGTGGCAGGGATCAAACCCAATGCCTCACATATGCTAGCAAGAACTCCATCACTAAGCCACAACCCAGCCCTGCTCCATACTCTTTTTGAGTTTGGGGATTGAACTCAGGGACACTCGGCCACTGAGCCACATCCCCAGCCCTATTTTGTATTTTATTTAGAGACAGGTCTCACTGAGTTGCTTAGGGCCTCACTAAGTTGCTGAGGCTGGCTTTGAACTCGTGATCCTCCTGCCTCAGCCTCCCAAGTGCTGGGATTACAGGCATGCGCCACCACGCCTGGCCAGCTCCATACTCTTAAGAGGAAAAGTTCTCTCCTTTAGGAAGAGATCTTCGGCTAAGGGAATTGCCATTCTGAGGTTAAAAAAAAAATCAATTACACATTGAAATCAAGTTACCTCTACTTATTGAAAGAAAATAAATGACCTAAAATGATAGACTATTTCTCATATACAAATATGATGCTGCTGACCTATCATCAATAGCAAATGTTGTTTGGAATTCTATTGTTGTTATTATTACTTTGTTTTGTTTATTGAGAACTGTCTACCTTCTTCCTGGTCCTGCTAAGAACGAAGAAGATTAGTTTTTGACTCAGCTGGCCAAAACAATAAGAAAGGCCATTCCAATTTTCAACTAAATTGAAAAGGAAAATTTACAATTTACACATTAAAATGTAATATTCCCAAGTATCGCTTTTTAAGTTTTTCCTTCTTCAATCCTTCACTACATGCCAGGCCCGCTTTATTCTGAGGAGCTTCTTTACACACTGTGTGCATTGAGAACAGATAACAAAGAAGATGAGCAAAGCATAATAACTAAACAACACTCCCTGGTCCCTTTCTCTGCCTCCCAAGCATCTCTTTGTTTCTAAAAATACAGATGTACTCAAATGGGTTAAATTTTATATTAGAACTAATTCTTTCCAGCAACATGCTGACCCTAATGATCCCCAGAGCTTCCTTCCAGTTCTGCTTCCTGGGATTCTGCTCCTTTCATCCTTCCCTTCTTTGGCTACAACCTTGAGAATTGGTCATATACTACAAAGAGTTATTTAGTTTTCAGAGTCAAGGTATCATGCTCAGGCCTAAAGGCTTCATCAGTAGCTACAAGGAATCTACTGCTGACAGCCAGTTTTAAAGCACATCCTTTCCCATGGCTCCATCTGGATTACCCCACACATCTAGATCTCCATGGCAGCATGAAGGATTCCCAAAAGACTTGGGACAAGGAAAATTCAAGGTGGCATCACTGTCACTTTCAGAGTAAGTCACAATATGTGAGAGAAGTGGGGAAATAGTAATATAGATTGCATATGAACCCAAGGAATTATACTTGATTTTATGAGGTATGACATTGACATTTTGTTTTATAGGAAAATGTCCATAATTTTTTGAGTTCCATACACAGAAGTAGGAGTAAAAAGTCATGATGTCTGAGATCTGCCGAGCTGCTCAAAATGCTTCAGTGAAAAGAAAAAAAAAAGATGAGGCAAGTGCTATAAAATCTTGAAAATTATTTTGTGTGTGTGTGTGTGTGTGTGTAGGAATAATTATTCTATTTTTGTATATAATTGAAATCTTTCATTATCAAAAGAACTTAAAAAACTTCCCATTACTTACCCATTTTAGAATTATGTTATTTCCAGAGAATATAAGTGTAACTATTTTAAAACTACTTGAATATATTAGTATTTTTGTTATTCAGCATTTTGGTTTTCAGAAAGGGTTTCCTCCTGGAAATAGACTCTTCAATTTATTATCAAGTTTTTCCAGGGAGATTCAAGATGGCAGACTAGAGGGAAGCTGCGTTCCCCTTCGTAGCTGGGGTTTCCCAGCACAGGAAAATCTGTTTCTCTGTGGGGCAGTCTTTGCTGCTGATCAATCCCCTGCTGTTTACCCCAGTCACCCACAGTCTGTCACCTGTAGTCTACCAGCATATCAACTACTTTTTGAAAGCAGATCACTCACTGACTGTCGCCTATCATCCACCATTTGCTCTTTGCCTGCCTCTTGCTTGCCCATCACCTGCCTTTCACCTACCCATCACCCACCACCTGAGGTCCACTTGCTGATAATCCACGGGTAGCCTGCAGACCACCCACAGACCGCCAGCAGATCGCCAGCTGCCTGCTGTCGCCTGGAAGTCCACTGTCACAGTACCCACAGGTTTGGTTACACGTGGCTGCTGCCATTTGGGACAACAGCCAGGACCTACAGGACCCCCAACCTGACTGACCACATCCCACACAGACTCGGCGCCCATGCCCCACACTGCAGCTCCCCATTTGCCTACATGTTTGGAAGCCAGTGCAGCCATCCTGGATTATCCTGGAAGCAGAAGCAGCCATCTTTACATGGGGCCAATCCCATCCTGAGACACCTGCTGGAGACTGGAAGCTTGTTGTTAGGTACCTCTCATGCATCAGGCTACTAAAGACTGGGAGGTTTGAATAGTATATGACTGTTATACTATAGATTTTTTTTTTTCTTTTTGAAAATTTTTGTTTTTATTTCTTTATTTTTCTCACTCTATTTTCCTTTTGTTTACCTGTTTCTTCAGAGTCTCTTTCTCCCTTCTCTCAATGCTAATGACCAACTTCTTTTGATTCTGCTTTCACTCTTCCTATGATCTAGTACTTCTATGTACTCTTTTCTTATCCCATTAACAGTTACATCCTACACCCCTCCCCATCCTCTTTGTCCACCATTACAAAATGTAGACATCATTGCAAATCTATATGTTCTACTATAGATAATAATTGAATTCATCCTCTCTGTTTATTATGACAATATTTTTAACGTTTTCAGAGGGGGCTACTTGGTTTAGGGCTGCATGTTGTCTGTACTGGGTGCTGCTAATGTTGATTTCCCCCTTAAAGAAGAGGTTTTGAAAACCTGCAGGGTCACTATAAGCCTATAAGGGGGAAACTGCAATACCCCAGATCTGCACTACTAGAAAGGAAGATACATGAACAACAACATGAAAAAACAAGGGAAGAAAGTGTTCCAAACAAACCAAGATTCTATAATAATAGAATCCAATGACAGCAAGGTAGAAGAAATATCAGAAAAGGAGTTCAGAACATAATTAAAATGATTCATGAAGCAAAGGATGAGATAAGAGAGCAAATGCAGGCCATGAACGATCACTCCAATAAAATTAAAAGAGCAACTGCAAGAAGCAAAAAATCATTTCAACAAAGAGATAGAGATTCTGAAAAAACAAATACAAACAGAAATCCTTGAAATAAAGGAAACAATGAATCAAGTAAAAAACTCAATGGAAACAACAAACTAGATCACTTGGAAGACAGAACCTCAGACAATTAAGACAAACTATTTAATCTTAAAATAAAGTTGACCAAACAGAGAAGATGGTAAGATATCATGAATGGAACTTCCAAGAACTACGGATATCATAAAAAGACCAAATTTAAGAATTATCGGGATTGAGGAAGGCATAGAGATACAAACCAAAGGAATGAACAACCTATTCAATGAAATAATAATAAAAAATTTCCCAAACCTGAAGAATGAAATGGAAAATCAATTATAAGAGGCTTACAGAACACCAAATGTACCAAATTACAACAGATCCACACCAAGGCACATTATAATGAAAATGCCTAACATCCAAAACAAAGATAGAATTTTAAAGGCTGTGAGAGGAAAGCATCAGATTACATATAGGGGAAAACCAATACGGATATTGGCAGACTTCTTAGCCCAGACCCTAAAAGCTAGAAGGGTCTGGAACAACCTATTTCAAGCTCTGAAAGAACATGGTTGCCAACCAAGAATCTTATACCCAGCAAAACTAATCTTCAGATTTGAAGACAAAATAAAATTCTTCCATGACAAACAGAAGTTAAAAGAATTTACAAATAGAAAGCCTGCACTACAGAATATTCTCAGCAAAATATCCTATGTGGAGGAAATGAAAAACAACAATGTAGGTGAGCAAAGGGAGGAACTACCCTAAAGGAAAAGCCAATCAAAGGAGAAACTAAGTCAAGTTAAAAACCACAACTCCGGGAATCAAATAGACCACAACACAATAATTCTGGGTGACTTTAACACCTCTGTCAGAATGTATGAGAAAATGCTTTCCCCTCCAGAGGTCTATCAATAGAGTATATTAACTAACTATGGATTTTTGCCACTGGGGAGAGAGAAAACAATTTTTCATCTGCAGTTTTAATTTACATTTCTCTTTTATAATGAGTGAAGTTAACTACCTTGTTGTTTATTAATAGAAAATTTTATTTCTTTTTTCTGTTTTGATTTTGTCAATATACATCTTAGGAATGATAACTCTTTGTGATATGAGCTATAAATATCTCCCTTAGTTGCCTTTTTTAAAAAAGTTTGTTTATGATGCTTCTTTCCATAAAAAAATTGGTTTTTATGTAATAAAAACACCAGTGAAATAATTTATGACTTGGGGATTTTGAGTCATGAAGGGTTAGATAGTTCTTGTTAACTCCAGATTTGTAAAGAAAAAATGTTCAAGTTTTCTTATTATTATTTAATGATTGTGTTATTTAAAGAATATCTTTGATACATATGGAATTTACCATGGTATATGAGATAAGGCAGGGATATTACTTTACTTATCCTTATAACATTTATTGACTACTTCTTTTTCCCAGTGATATGAGATGATGTCCTTTTATACATTCAATTTCTGTATGTATCTGAGTGTTCTTACATCTGGGCATTCTGTTTTGCTAATAGACCAGTATGATACTCTTAAATTATTTAGGTTTTTAAAAATGCCTTAATGTGTTTAAGTGCTGATTCCACTTCTATGTTTATTTTTTTCACTAAATTTAGCATCAGGTGATATAGCTTAAAACTGTTAAGTTTTCACTGAAATTTTGTTAAGTTACAAATTAATTTACACAATAATATGGTTCTTCTATTTGTAGAAAGGCTTTTTTTGGCTTCAGTGGTATTTTAATTTTTATTTTTTATAGGTCTCACAGTTTTATCGACATATTAAGATATTTTTTGGTACTGTTATATATGAAATCTTTTCTTCCATTAAATCTTCCACAAGATTGTTTGAATATATGTAAACTCTGATTTTTGTATGTTGATTTTGTACTTGGTAATCTAATTGAACTATCTTACTGTTTGTAGTAGCTGTTAATAAAATATTTTGAATCTAAAAAAAAAAGATTAGCAGGAGAAAAAGCATACAATTTATACTGATGTTAATATTTTGAGTACAAGGACTTCGCAGAAAATAAGCAAAAACCAAAAGAAGCAAATTAGTTGGAGGTTTATATGCCATTTAAATAAAGGGTGATGAATTGTGAAGAATTGACTAAACAAAAGAAAGGTGGCTTGGGCTTCTGTGGGTGATAAATTGTGAGAAAGTAATTAGGAAATATATGGCAGAATGGAAAATAAAAATTATCTTAGTACAAAAAAAAAGTTTTTCCAGGGTTATATGGATTTTAATTTCACATATCAAAACATACACTTAACACACAAGTTAACAGCTTCAATTTAAAATAAATCAACACACAAAGTCATTCAGGCAAGAACAAAGCCAAGTCACAATATTTAACCCCCAATTATCTGTCATTCAGGATTTGTTAATGGCAACTCCTGTTTTTAATTTTTTGACATTATCACCTCTGCAATTTTATTTTAGAATATAGAAAAGAAAAATGCTATTTATAATTGGGAAGTTATAAAATAGAAACTCCAGCTTCCCCTTGTGTACTACCTCCCTTTCAATTCATCAGCAGAACAAAGGTGAGAGGACCAACAGGAGGCTCAACAGTTGTCAGGTCTTTGTACAAACAGGATGATGTACATTAACCATACAATTGATTAGCAGAAGCTCTGAAAAGTCAGAGCAGTCAGAACTACTTGTACCAAATGACTTCAGACACGAAGATCAACCCCCCCAGAATTTGGTTACACCTTTGGTTTCCACACTGTTTAAGGATGATTTTATCATGTAAACAAGGATGATTTGATCATGTAAAATAAGTGCTAATAAATTCTTCTTTATACAAAACTGAACATAAGTCTAAAACATAAGGGAATTTACTCAAATTCCTTGAGTTGAAGGAAATGAGATAGGCAGCCAATAAATTATGGTACCATCAGGAATTATTTTTAAAAATCAGTCACTTTGGCCATACATTATAGGGTTAATAAAGATGTCCATTTGGTTTAATAATCTATAAATATATAGTGTTGTATATTAAAAACAAATACTTGAGTGACATGCTTCAGATACCACATACATCTAAATTAGTATGTTTGGAAAATTTTGGCTGCTAAGAATTGTGTTCTAATTCATCAAATAATCATGATTCATGTATAGCATAGAGGATAGTTCTTAGCCGACTAAAATAATCCATTAGTTAGCACACTGATTACCTTTTAATTTCTTTACATTTCTAGTATGTCAAAGATTAAAACCTGTTTTTTATCAAATACTTCAAACATAAAGAAATAGAAAAATAGAAAAATCCATAAACTTGTCATCCAGATTTAATAAATACCATCATCTGATATATTTGAGTTTTTAAAAGAAGCATTAGAAATGTAAACAGTTTTTTCTAGTTCCTTGATTCAGCCTTCTCACAAGGGCTCTGTCCACTCTTCTACTTTTTTCAAAACTTCCCCAACTTTTCATAACCCTGTTCTTATACTTCGTCTCACAAACCTATCCTCTATTATTTCACAGAAATATCTTCAAAAATCTATACTCCCCAATAACCACTTCTTTTCTTTTGTTTATTCTCTAGCCTACTGCAACCTAGTTTCTGTCCACTGAACTCCTACTCAATTCCAAAACTTCATAAATCCAAGATTGCTTTTCAGGCTTCCTGTTCCTGGGCCACTCAGCAACTTATGACTGAGGCTCACAGAGCTGGGTGTTGCCAGACTGAAGGTTTTCAGAATCGCAAATTATCATCTTTCAATAATAGGGATCTCTTTCAACATTGGGGATTTATTGTTCTGACTCTGCTGGCCCAGAAGCGTGGAGAAAAATGACATATGTGGAAGTTAGTAAGCCAGTACCAAAAGGGAAGGAACTGGAGGCAGAAAGGAGGCTTGCTTTCAGCAACAGCAAAGAAAAAGCAAAATTATAAGCCAAGAAATATAGTTATAAAAACTCTGGACAATATTAGGAGATGAATGTATATTTATGTGATTTAGGTTAAAATAAAACATCTAACAAATGTTAAAAAAAACCCTCTGGAAGACCTCAAATCATTATATATATATATATATATATATATATATATATATATATATATATATACATATATGTATACACACACGCACACACACACATACACATGTATACACACACACATTCTATTCTATTCTATTCTATTCTGTTCTGTTCTGTTCTGTTCTGCTCTGTTCTGTTCTATGCTATGCTATGCTATGCTATTCTATTCTATTCTATTCTATTCTCACAGACAAAAAGACTAAAGGATATATACCAAAATGTTAATGATTAAATCACTGACCAAAGATTAAATCTCTAAATATAAAGATTATGTATAGTTTTTATGTTCTTTTTAATATTTTGTTAATCTTATACAACGAATATGCATTTTTTTTAACAAGAAAAATGTCATGTTTTAATTTTTTTAAGGACAAAGGCCTACATGCCCTCTTTCAGGGTAACAAAGAAGGGTGTTGCTAAGGAGATGCAGCTCCACAGAATACCTGGAAAAAACCTGAGGGAATGTGTGAGTGTTGGCAACTTGAAAGAAGGAAAGAAAAGCAGGCAGGGTACATGGGGCTCAATCTTGGGAAAGAAGAGATCTCACAGGAATCAGTTTGGTCTGTGACAATGTATGAAGGACCAGCTGTTCTCTTGGGCCTTCCAATCAGACACTGAGTCCTTTTCAGTTTCCCCATAAGATTCTGCTAAAATCCCACTACAGATTTGCATCCCACACTACCCTAGCACCACCAGGCACCCTAATGATGTCCTTATTTACTGGTTCCCTGACTTCCAGTTCACTAATGTTCTAAAAACAGTGAGCATTTCATGGAGGGCTGGGGTTGTGGCTCAGTGGTAGAAGCACTTGCTTGGCATATGTGAGGCACTGGGTTCAATCCTCAGCATCACATAAAAATGAATAAATAAAATAAAAGCATTATGTCCGTCTACAACTAAAACATATTTAAAAAAAAAAAAAGAATATTTGGAGCAGGACTCTCTAAACTCTCAAATGTCTACAATCCTTTGTTGACCTTTACAAATTCCACTTCCCAGCCCAGACACCAGGCTCCAGTAAATGAGATACCTATATTTCCCCTGAGCGTCACATACTAACTTTGTGCCTTTGTATGTACTCTCTGAAGCCCAGAACATGCTTCCATCCTAGGATCTGCCAGGCAAATTCCTATTCCCTTTATGTCTAGCTCAAATGAAAAATCCTTGACAATGTACTCCTAGTCAACTGATTGCTCCCTCCTTTGAATGCCTTATTTATTATGGATATACCATTTTACAGCACTTCTTATTGGAATTATTATTAAAACATACATCTACCCTATGTTTAAAACCAGGAACTACACAAATCCCTGTGCATCTAGAACAGTGCATAGACACACAATAGGTATTCAATAAATATTTGATAAACTAATGAAATAATACATTTATTTGCACTACATAGTTTTATAAATATCTCAAAAATATGCTTTACAAGCTGAAAAACAGGCACTAACTGATTCTGGTGCCCTCCCACCTCTGTACTGGGCCTTGCACATGCTACATAAGTACTCTACCACTGACCCACCTGCAGCCCTGACATTGTGCTCTCTGAATGAAACCAATTCAAAGTTTAAGAACAAACTGAAAAAAAAAAAAAAAAAAAAGTAAAGAACAGGTCAAATATATACTTGCAAATAGTAAGATTTCTGCCATCTTTACAGCTAAGAATATTAGAACTATATCAATTTGGAATCAGCAACCTAGTCAAATAATAATTTGAAGAATACATGTTATGGAGGGGTTTTTGTTTTTCTTTCCCACAGTGGTGGTGGTAGTGGAGCACTGTTACAATGTAAAGTATTTAGAATACTTATCTTCAAAATCAATTTCAGTAAGAAATGATTGTTAATCAGAGAGCATGGGAAATTGAAGATTAACTACAAATAAACAGAATTAGCACATAATTCTGTTTCCACAAATTTTAACTTGTGCTAGTGCCTGCCTATGGCCTACCTGAGCTAAAGTAGGAATTGAATTTTGGCCAGTCTGAGTCTGCATATGAGCAGATTCTCTCTCTGCCACAGAATCAGTTATACTTCCATCCTGCCGGGATTCAATTGTTTCCATGGTCATTTGTCTGAAAAGACAATAAAAAGGAAGAAACATTAAGGCCCCATAAGTATCAGGAAATAGTGCTATTTTTACTTAGATTTCTGATATTCATTTCTGACAGCCAATCATCGTCTTGTGTGTGTATATGTGTGTGTGTGTTTCCCCTCCTTCAAGAAATTGGTTCAGTAGCAGAATTTTAACTCACCAAACTTAAGGCACATTCTCTGCCCAGTGGATAACAATGTTACCAAGGGAAAGCATTTTATGGGAATTAGCTCATTTTAAAAATTAAAAGTCTTAAAGGCTCCCTGATAATAATTTTGGGCTTTCTACTGAGTATGAAAGAGTGATAACATTAGGATTTCTACTTTACATGGAGAGTATAAATATCCTTTGAGTCTCAAAATCTAACATAACTGCCTTTACAATAGAAAATCGCTCATTTTCTAAATTAAATGTGTCATAACCATGTGTCTTGCTTTGTCAGCAAGTGGTTTCTGACAAACAAGCCTCCCAAACAAATTGAATCAGTGAGGGCTAACCACTTTCCTCTAGCTCCCCAGTTATTTAAAGAGAAGAATCTAATTTTTCCAGGAAAAACTTCTGACATGATTTTAGTTTTCTTCTGAATTCAATTTGAGTTAATGGTTTCTATGCAGAGTCTAGAAGGCAAACCATATAATATCAAATTTTATTCTATTAAGAAAAAATGTAAAATGCAAGCAAAATAAATTAAAAATTTTAAACTTAAAGAAATACTCTTTGCTGCTCTATCTTTTCAAACATCAATAGTATGATGCATTTTTTTCACCTGAGTAGTCTAAATATATATCAAAAAAGTATGAAGCCTATTTAGGATATTGAATTAAAATGTTCTGTTTTTTTCCAGATTTAGTTACCAGATCCTTCATTTACTGTCTTTCATTTACTACCTTCATTTGCATAATCAGTAAGCATTACCTGAAGTTAGCCTTCCATTCTCAATCCTCGCTACCGTCATTTTAATACTCAAAACTGACCATGACAATTTGCAGGAATTATGCCAAAATAAAATCCCATAGCCAATGGTGGAAAAAAATGTACATCCCTTAATACCCTCCAATGCCTTTACCTCTTTTCTTATCACTTCCTAAAATGGCCTCTCCAGTTCTGGGTACATAGAAGTTCTCAACATGCATAAAATGCTAATTCCTACTGTTCTATTTTTCCTAATATGAGCAGCTCCCAAGGAGAACGCTGCATGAGTTTTGCAGAATATGAAAAGGTATTATCTACAAAAGGAGATGAATAAATTAGTTGAACATTTGCTCAATTTTTTTTTGTTGTTTTTTGTTTATTTTGGTGGTGCTAGAGAGCAAACTCAGGGCCTCATGCATGTTGAGCAAGCACTCTACCACTGAGCTACATCCCTAGCCCTCAAAATGCTTTAACTCCAGAGTTAAGGTTTCTCTCTCTCTCCCTCTCTCCCCCTCCCCATCTCTCTCTCTTTCTCTCTCCCCCCCCCCTTTCTTTTTTTTTTTTTTTTTTTTTGTGAATCAAAAAGAAAAACTTTATTAGGGGACAGCTGCTCTCCGGC
>JAJEJO010000568.1:225576-283062 GCA_020662805.1 Glaucomys volans | reverse complement strand
TTTTGTGAATCAAAAAGAAAAACTTTATTAGGGGACAGCTGCTCTCGGGCAAGGTTCTTTGGTCCACCAGGGTGCTAGGCCAAAGTCACCTCTTTCTCTCTTTTTAAACCCAGGAGCTCTCTTCAATCCCCCCCGCCTTTTTTTTTTTTTTTTTTGAGACAGAGCCAGGCTAAGTCACTAAGGCTGGCCTCCAACTTTCACTCCTCCTGCCTCAGCTTCCTGTGTCACTGGAATTACAAGTGTGCACTATGGCACCCATTTAGGAGTTTCATTTCTATAAGAACATCTCAGAAGTGTGAACATGCTAGTGTGCCTTGAGAAAGGTGGAGGGTAAAGAACAGCATTTACCAAAAGTATCTGACCCCCCAAAATCCTTTGTCCATAAAGCATACACTTATAGGAGTATTTTGGCAACAATCTAAGAAATGTACTATTTTTATACCTTTGTTAAAAGCTGTCTTAAGATTCTGCCAACACTTGAGTCTCAACTCAAAAATCACATGTTAAAAGGCCTTGCCTAGTAAACTCCATTCATTCAGCATCATCTATACAACAGGCTCCACATACAAAAGTGGGTAAGTTGTGGACTTTGTACTAAAGGAATTAATTGACTAGGTGGTCCATAATTTCTCCAAGTCCTTGGATAAGGTGCATTAGAATTAGCTAAATTACTTGTTTTTAAAAATGCATATTTCCATGCTCAACCCCAAACTTACTTAATCAAACTTTTTGGGAAAATCTAATTTTTTTATATCCATGTGATTCCAACATGTTAAAATTTGAGAATCACTTAGCTTATTGGTAGACGAGTATTGCATATTAAAATACTTAAATTGCCAGGTGCGGTGGCGCACGCCTATAATCCCAGCACTTGGGAGGCTGAGACAGGAGGATTGCGAGTTCAAAGCCAGCCTCAGCAACTCAGCGAGGCCCTAAGTAATTCAGTGAGACCCTGTCTCTAAATAAAATACAAAATAGGGCTGGGGATGTGACTCAGTGACCAAGTGTCCCTGAGTTCAGTCCCCGGTTCCAAATAAATAAATAAATAAATAAATAAATAAATAAATAAAATGCTTATATTGGGTGAAGCCTGTTGTGCATGAAATGCCTAGGAAAACAGGTAGGAATGATGAAGTCTACCTGACGATGGGGCCATACAAGTTGTATATAGAAGAATATTTCACCAAGTGGAAAAGGACAGGTAGGTATGACAGAAAGGAGAATCTAGATTTGGGGGAACAGAATAGCTGATTGGAGTAAAAAAAAAAAAAAAATTGGGTGAGAGGTGGGGAACACTAATAGACTCATCAGGGAGGAAACAGAGTAGGACTGGCAGAAGTAGGGCTAGAAAGGGTGGATGGAACCAGATAGGAATACTTTTTACTGATTTAGGAAACAAATTTTCTACTTTAGATGCCTCCTCTACTCTAGGTCCTTCAATATCTACAGTCAGTTTATATTGTATAAAGTGTCAACTATTTGGTATTAACATAGAATTCAGTTAAGAACCAAACAATACAAAAAAGTTGTGTGTTTAAAAAAACCTTTGCCCATTAATAGGCAAAACAAATGGTTCAAAGTCCACATACTAAAACTTCTAAAAACAAAGAGAACCTCCTATGGTTCATACATTAACCCATGTATTCTTATTTCAAATAAAACTCTCATTTATCTGATTTTTAACTAGAGTGGATATAAGAAGTAACAGTTGACAATGAGAAGGTGAAAATTATAGGGCCTAAAATTAATGGATCAAGAATTCCAACTCTGGGCTGGTGATGTAGCTCAGTTGGTAGAGTGCTTGCCTTGCAAACACAAGGCTCTGGGTTCAATCTCCATCACCACGCCCCCCCCCCCCAAAAAAAAAAGAATTCCAACTCTGTGGCTGTGGCACTTTGAGTCCATGTAAGATAAAACTGCCTAATAGTTCTTTATTTCTGGTACCAGAAATTAAGCCCAGGGTGCTTAGCCCCTGAGCCACATCCCCAACCCTTTTATTTTTTTTATTTTGAGATGGGGTCTCTTTAACTTGCTAATTTAAGGCCTCACTAAATTGCTGAAAACTTGCCATCCTCCTGTCACAGACTCCTGATCCTGGGTGGCTGGGATTATGGGCGTGTGCCACTACAACCAGCTGCCTAGTTCTTCATACTCAAGAAATTGAAGGATGTAAGTTACCATATAATAATTGATATTTGCAATAGCCATCTTTTTCTATTTAAAAAAAATGTTTTTAAGTTTGTTCTAATTAGTTATACCTGACAGCAGAATGCCTTTTGACACTCTGTACACAAATGGAACACAACTTCTCATTCCTCTGGCTGTACATGGTGCAGAGTTACACCAGTAATCATACATGTATACAGGGTAATGATGTCTGTCTCATTCTACCATCCTTGCAATAACTATCTTGAATCATCAAGAAAATGTTAGCCTAGCATGGTGGCTCATGCTCGTAATCCCAGTAACTCAGGAGGCTGAAGCAAGAGAATCCCAAGTTCAAGGCCAGCCTTGGCAACTTAGTAAGAACCTATCTGAAAAATAAAAGGAGCTGAGGATGCTCCTTGGAGGTACAGTACCCCTGGGTTCAATCCCTAGTACCACACACACACATTTACATATAAGCTAATAATGCTTAGTTTACTTTAAGGGCAGAATGGTACACATAATAGAATCTAAGACAAGTGCCATCAAAAAAATAAGTTTTAATGCTTAAGAATATGAAGCTAAACTATTCAGGACTCATTTTTTGAGATTTAATAGAAGACTACAATTTATCAAGCAGATTTCAAAATGTTTTACATGAAAGCGTTTTCATATACTATCTCATGTACTCACCTTAATTATCATCTTGGGTATTTCCCAAAATTCAATCTTTTGCTCTGTGCTCTATTCCTTTTCTTCAACCTACATAATATAATTTCTTAAATCTCAAATGCAGGTAATCATCATATTTTTATTTATGCACACCTTCCTCCTGTTGAGTTTCTCAAAACTAGAGTTTTCATAACACCTATCCCTTCCCTTATATTCCTTACCATGCTTTCAAGCTCCAAAACTAGAATCATGTTCCATGTCAGAACCAGATCAACTGCAAAAAACAAACCCCCTAAAAGTTCAACATTAACCAAATCAAGATGCAAAGAGACCTCAAGCTTCCTACTGAATAAAGGTAGAAATGCAAGGTCAGCAACCATGCCAATTCATCTTCTTTACCAAATTACCACTTATATTCTTTACAACCTCCTATCCCAACAATGAACCACGCAGTTAAATTGCTGCTCTTCACAATTGCTGCCATCCACTGTGAAGATCATAAATCACTGAGTCTCTTCCATGACTAAATTGTGATATCCCAGCACCTATGACAGAATCATATCCATTAACACTTCACATTCCATCACTGTCCAAGATAAAAGCTCCTCCCATATTTCATCTTCGCTTTCATAACTAGTGCTTTCTTCTTCCCCCATAACAAATCCCTCACTACTGCTCTTCTTCCATACCACTGTAATGTACTACCTACAATTTCCAAAGGTCCCTTACAGTCATCTCAAGAGGGAACTGCTCAACCTTCCATACTCAGGATCAGAATGTTGACGTGGCTTCCACAGTGGACTTGGTTCCTCACTACTGCTTCCCAGCTGTTCCTCCTTTACTCCCTCATGACACCCTATCCCACTGAGGCTCAAAGTAGTCAGTTGTGCCATCTTGTACCTATCCATATGATAATCATCATCATCTACTCACCTCCAGAATGTAAACTGGAGACTTTGGTCCCTAACTTAGAAGGCTTCCTCTACACCATTCTGGGTACGTTCAACATTCAAAGGAAGGATTCATCCCTCTCACTCTGATGCCTCAAATCAATGACTATGCTGCATCAGTCATCTATTCAAATGGCTGGTGACAGACTGGACCCTGTCAGTGGGCAAAACTGTTCCAGCCCTGAAATAATTAATTTCAACATCCCACTCTCACTACAACATCCTATCTTTTCAGCTTATGCCCTTCATTCATTATTTCCACCACATCTGTTATTCCACCACATTCAGAGCTCCAGACCACTTCCTCCCTTTCCATCAGTCTCTTCCTTTCCTCATTTCCCTCTGTATTCAGCTAGCATAATTTCTCAATTTAACTACTATTTCCCAATCCCCTAAATTCTCTTGTCCCTTTTCTTCTTGCTGTATATTAGGAATACCAATATGGATAGAATTAACTGCCACCTGTATGCCTGCACCAACGATGATGAATAGTAATTAATGAAATTATAAAACAATACTACTGAAGCTATTGAATTGGTGGTTTTCAACTTCAGATGGGCAGTAATCTTACTGAGCTTCCTGAATCAGCTTAATCTCCCACTGTCCCCAACTGTTTCATATTTTATCCCTCTTCTCAAATCCCTGAATTTACCTAATTATACATAAAGTAAGATTTTGTCTCTTGACTGTAATCAGAACCCCCTCAACTTCCCTGGCACCAAATCAACAGTTACATCAACACCCTCCATTTTTCCTTGGCTTCTGCTTCCTTCCCACTCTAAAATTTCTCTATCTGTTCTTTGGATCACATGCCCTTTTTTGCTCCCTTCAGGTGCATTATACTATAAATTATCCTCTCACCTCCCGAGTGGTTTCCTCCTATAAGACTTAAGTATCTTCAAGTCTCTCCCCACCTCAAACACATATGTGCACACACACCCCATATTCACAAATTCACTGGACCAGAAGTCTTTTTATAGCTATTCCCTTCTTCTACCTCTCCCTGCTGACTTACTTGAAAGAACAACCAATGCTCTCTCCATTTCTTCAACTCCTACCTTCTGCTAGACAACCCCAAACTTGCCTTGGCCTCTCTAAAAACTCTCTAAAATACATAACTCATTTGTCACTAAATTCAATGTACATTTTAAAGTTCTAAGTTGTTTGATCCCTCAGCAGCATTAAACTGTTGATGTCTTCCTTCTTTTTTCTCACTTTCTTTCTTTAAATTTTTTTTTGTTTTAGTTAGTTATACATGACAGTAGAATGCACTGATACATCATATATAATGGAGTATAAATTCTCATTCTTCTGGCTATACATGCTGTAGAATACCACCGGTCATACAGTTATATATGTACATAGGGTGACCAATGTCTGATTCATACTACTAGCCTTCCTACCTCCATACCCCCTCCCTTCCCCTCAATCTCCTCTACCTAATCTAAAGTAACTCTATTCTTCCCTAGTCACCACTCCCCATTGTGAATTAGCATCAGAGAAAATATTCAGCTTTTTTGGAGAGAATTGGCTTATTTTGCTTAATGAGATATTCCCCAGCTCCAT
Organism: Glaucomys volans; assembly: GCA_020662805.1. Lineage (NCBI taxonomy): Eukaryota > Metazoa > Chordata > Mammalia > Rodentia > Sciuridae > Glaucomys > Glaucomys volans. Next base: position 277,729 of record JAJEJO010000568.1, on the reverse strand, counting down.
CCATTTACCAGCAAATGCCATAATTTCATTCTTCTTTAAGGCTGAATAATATTCCATCATATTTATATAGCACATATTTTTTTATCCATTCATCTGTGAAGGGCTCCAAGGTTGGTTCCATAGTCTAGCTGTTGTGAATTGAGCTGCTATAAACATTGGACATTTTCCTTCTTGAACTATATCTTGATGTCCTTAGGTTGTATTTTCCTGTTCTTATCAAATCTCTGACAATTACAAGCTGCTTTGCCAATTCCTTCCCTTACTTGATGTTAAGCCTTCAATCCTCAGGGATCGGTCTAGCTTTCTTGGCTCACTTTCAAATCTCTCCCTGTTTAATATCATTCATTTCTTTGGATTTAAACACTAGCTTTAAACCTATAACACTTAAATCTATATCTCTAGCTCAGTGGTCTTTCCTGAATTCCAAAATTCAAATGCCTGTTTTAACATTTCCACATGCAGATGTTTTGCAGGTGCCTCAAAATCAGTGAGTCCAAAACTCTTCTTCCTGAACACACATGTTCTATTTCTGGAGTTTTCTCTCAGGAAATGGGACCACATCATCCAGAAAACTGAGTGTCACCTCTGAAACTTCCTCCCTTGTATTCCTTACAGTTTTATCACCAGATATGATGATTTTACTTTCTAAAGAAAAATTGTCTCCTTTCTTACTCCTTCCCCACTGCCACTATTTTATCTCCTAATTTCAATCCAATGTCAATAATTGTCTTTCTAAAACACACACACACGTGTGTGTGTGTAACGTGTGTATGTATATATATATATATATATATTTTTTTTTTCCCATCCTGGGGATTGGGGATTGAACCCAGGACCTTCTGCTTGTGAGGCAAGCACTCTACGAACTGAGCTGTATCTCCAGCCCTAAAATATACATTTTTAATTAAAACACTGCTCTGCTTAAAACCTCAGAAGCCCTATAATAACTATGGGATAAAATCCAAACTTCTTTTAATCATCACTGCCATTTATTGAGTATTGGCCATGTGGTAAATGCTTAGTAGCTTTGGTCCTCAACAACTCTATTAAATCATATAATTAGTTCTTATTTTAGAGATAAGGAAAAGTAGACCTAAGGAGGTTAAGAATCTGATCTTACAATAGGGGCATAAAGTGACACAGTCACATTTTGAACCAAAATCTTTTTCCAAAGTCCACATTCTCAATTACCAGACCAAATGCCATTCAACTCCTCTTACAATATGACTCCACTTTATTTTCACAGCCTCATATCCAGTCATTCAATTCCTTCCCACACTCTGCATTCTATTCTCCTAATAAGCCATTTTTTTTTCAAATATACATCTTATTCCCCCAATTCTAATCATTGACATGTTATTTGCTTTCTTCTTGGGATGGTCTTCATCCTTTCTTTGTCCAACAGGCAAATTCCTTCTAGTTTTTTGTGGCTTAGTCCAAGACATCATCTTTCAAAAACCTATTCCAATAGCCCTGGGTAGAATTAGTTACTCTCTTCTGAGTTCCTGAGCATTTCATATAATACTTCCATTGCAGCACTTTTGCTACCACAGTACTAACACAGTACTTTTGTTAGCACAGTACACTGCTATGAACATAGGAATGGAAATCACATCTGAGATCTGCATGTATGTCCAGTGCCTAGTAAAGTACCTACATAAGTGTTAAGTAAAATAATATATCAATGACTCCACAACTGTCAGATGATACTTGAAAGATAAAAATAAGGTTAAGGAAGATTAAAGTACTTCTGTAGGTCACTTATTAGGTACCCTGAGAGGGGATTAAGAAAAAGATTTCTGACACGACTCCAGTGTTCCTTCCAGTCAGTGCCATGTGTATTCCGGTTTAGATAACACTTTATAATAATGTGCTTTTAGTATGCTGCAATTGTTATCATAATCTTTATTCAGATTTGCTTTGTCGATCACACTAGACATACAGACTCCAATTTTATCCCATTTGTATTATTTTAGAACACATAGTATGGTGCTCAGTACATGTCATTTGGTAAAAAATTGATGCTAAAATCAGTTTATTTGAAGATAAGTTCAACTCTAGCTATTTAAAATACATATCCTATCATTTTCAAGAAATTTATTGTGCTAGTATATATCCATCTGCTCTTTAGAACAACCTCCTAAACCCACTGAAAATCAAGCCGAATATAGGACTCAGGGCCCAAGATTCAATAACATGTAAGTGTTTACTGGGCACAGTGGTACACTCTTGAAATCCCAGTAACTGCAGAGGTTGAGGCAGGAGGATTGCAAGTTCAAGTCCAGTCTGGATAACTTAGTGAGAACCATCTCAAAATAAAAAATAAAAAAGGGGCTGTACATACAGCTCAGTGGTATAGAACCCCTGGTTTCAATTTCTATTCAAAAAAAATTTTTTTTTCTTAAATGCACAACATGGGTTAAACACTGTCCTGAACATTTTCTTTCTTTCTTTCTTTCTTTCTTTTTTTTTTTTTTTTTGGAGTCATGGGTCTTGCTATATTGCCCAGTCCTTCCACCTCAGTCACCGAAGTAGCTAGAATCTACTGTAGATTCATGTCACCCTGCCTGGCTTTATCAGGCATTTTCAAGCAGCATCCAAGGAGGCAGTATAAGACCAGAACTCAGCCATAAATGATGAACGCACAACATTGACATTTGTAAATCAGCCTTCACTGTTCCAGGCAGAATTTATTTACAGAGTGTAAGAAAAAGGCCTATTATAATTTTTCATTGTATACTTTATAGCTAAATGTACTAAAATTGAAGAGATGCATCACAGAATATACTGGCCAAAAATCTTACTTTCTATAACAGCAGAGTAATCTTTAAATTAATAAATTACACAGTTTTTAAAATCTTAAACAACAATCTTCATCAAAGGGAAAAAGTACCAATTAGCAATTATAAATTATGGAATACTTAGAAATAAAACAATAAGAAATAATAAAATATACAAAAGTCCATTAAGTATTATAACTAACATCAAGTAGAATACTGGCAAATATTTGGTTCCACAATTCTAAAAAACAGGTAAGAATTTGCTAAAATGGGCATATTTAAACTTGAACTTGCAATCCTTCCACCTCAGCAATATTTTTTTCTTATGAGTTAAATATTTCTTCTGATATCTCCTTTCTCTTCTTTGATGGAAAAGCAAAAATCCCAACCTGTTATGAATATACTAGGATCCAATTTAATAAAAGGTTAAAATAAGTATTTTTTAAACAGGATTCTTCATTATAACCAGTTTAAAAGATTTCGAGGGAGAACTATTTCCTGGGGGTAGAATTGTATTTGTTATCCTATTGTCTTCTATGACTTATTCTGTTATTTTTTTAGAACTGTAAAAGAATATCTACAGCATACAGTAGTAACTCCCCAAAATACTAAGGTACAACAATAAAGTGCTATTTGTATAGTATAATACAAAATAGATAAACAACTTATACTTTCAAGAAGGAATATATTCATACAAATATTTATAATTACAGAAACCAAGGCAATTAATCATCAAAGCTATTTAGGCACGTCTATATATCCATAACAAATACGTAAGCAGGAGGGAAAACAAGAGGGAAAAAGGAAAAACATTTTAAAGGAATGGTATCAGTACCTGGGAATGTGTTTTTCTTTCTTTCTTTAAACTGGGGACTGAATCCAGCAGAACTTTACCACTGAGCTACATCCCCAACCTTTTTAAAATTTTTTATTTTGAGACAGGGTCTCATCAAGTTGATTAGGGCCATGCTAAGTTGGTGAGGCTGGCCTCCAGGAAAGTGTTTTTTAAAAAGAAGTTAGGAGCCGGGCGTGGTGGCGCATGCCTGTAATCCAAGCGACTTGGGAGGCTGAGTCAGGAGGATCTTGAGTTCAAAGCCAGCCTCAGCAACTTAGCGAGGCCCTAAGCAACTCAGTGAGACCCTGTCTCTAAATAAAATACAAAATAGGGCTGGGGATCTGGCTCAGTGGCCGAGTGTCCCTGAGTTCAATCCCTGGTTTCAAAAAAAAAAAAAAAAAAAAAAGAAGTTAGGAGCAAAAAAGGGAAAGGAAAATGCAAGACCAAAAAATCTAAGTGAAAAATAAGACAAAAGCAGTTTCTTAATTATAATTAATGTGTTCAATTAACAAACTTTTAACATCTCAGTTGTTTTCAATTTGTAAAGACAAATTACATGGCACTGCAACTATATTACCTTTGCAAAAACTTTTCCACTTTTAAAGAGTCCAATTGGTAAAGGAAAAATTACTAAAGTTGTTTCTATTCTCTATTTTTAAATAGCTTTTCAAAAATGTCATAGAAAATTTATTTTCTCTTTAGAGCTAAACTCAACTGATGAAACAGAACGTTTTTGAAAGTACAAAAAGAAACCTGAAAAATTCTGATCAGATTGCTATAAAAATTGGTAGAGCCAGGTGAGGTGGTGGATGCTGGTAATTCCAGAAATTACTCAGGAGGCTGAGGTGGGAGGATCCCAAGTTCAAAGGCAGCTTCAGCAACTTAGTAATATCCTGTCTCAAAATAAAAAATAAAAAGGGCCGGGAATGTTGCTCAGTGGTTAGCACCCCCAGGTTCAATCCACAGTACTGCTCCCCAAAAAAGTAATAAAGGGAAAATACTGTTTAAAAAAATTTGGTAGAGGGCTGGGGTTGTGGCTCAGTGGTAGAGCACTTGCCTAGCATGTGTGAGGCACTGGGTTCGATTCTCAGCACCGCATATAAATCAATGAATAAAATAAAGGTCCATTAACATCTAAAAAAAAATTAAAAAAAAAAAAAATTTGGTAGAGATTTTCTTCTATTGTGCAAAGTTAGCCACAAGTAGTCTAAGGGCAAGAAAGAGGACTAAAACTCTTGAGATTCTACAATTCCACTAAACTGTCTACATTCTTATCAATGGTCTATTTTCTAACTGAAAAGGATCCTAGCACTCAGAAAAAGTCAAATATGAATATCCACTTGTATGTACATATTTATAACCACTATGTGTACATAATAGATATATACCACATGCACATATACATGTATGTATGTACATATTTATCATTAATTCATTATTGTAAATTTTAGCTAAGTAGAATCTTCAAAAAAACAGAAAAACATATCCACCTACCTTACATTTGTCTTAATATATTTTTTCCTGCCACATTTGCTCATTATTAAGACATTTGTAATCAATGCTTTGCTCCTCTGTTTTCTTCTTTATTTATCCTGCAGTAAAATTATAATGTTGAATTGAGAGATCATAACATTTATTTTTTACAAAACTAAAATCTCTTAAAACTAGGCCAGTAATATTCAAATTTCTATAAAACTAAAAAAGTATAGACCGCTGGAATAAACTTTAGAGTTTTTTTCAATCCTATTACTTATTTTTCTTATCTTCCTGGGGGGGGCAGAATCCACAAAATTTAAACAATGTGCTATTTTCAGATTATTTTTATAGAAAAGAAAACCATGCAGTCTCCAGATCTAATATATATTTAAGTGTATTAAGTTCAGTTATCAGCTCCATTTATTGTTTGTTTACTTATTTTTGTAGTGCTTGGGATCAGATGTTTTTAGAAAGTAATGATCATCTAATAAACTTAATGCATTCATCATTTTCTTAAATTTCACTCAATTGCGACAAACTTTCCAACCATTTTTTCATTGACTTTAATTCAAATTTCAGTTTTGTCAACAAAATATCAACAATTCATTCAAAATCTTATGATAGCCTTCAGTCTACTTCAAAAAGCTGGTTGAGACATTAGCAATTAAGCCTCACTTCTTTAAACTTAATATCTTCTTAAATATACGTGTGTATATATTTATGTATATATATACATAAATATATACACACATTTTTTTAATTGTATATGTACACAATATCTTTATTCATTTAATTTTATGTGGTGCTGATCGAACCCAGTGCCTCACATGTGCTCAAGGCAAGCACTCTACCACTGAGCTATATCCCCATCCCCCACACTTATATTTTATGTATGTGTTTATTTATTTCGGCTGGGGACTGAAAGCACTCTGGACAAGCACTGTACTGCTGAGTTGTATCCTCAGCCCCAAAACATACATCTGACCTGCAGAATGTAAGTAAGACTGCCAAAGACAAAAAGAGTACCTGGGAATCTTTGCTTTCTTCAGAGCTGGAAAGAACAGTTATGACCATCCCTCAGTACTTTGAAGATGCCTATGCCAGCAACGACAGTGCTCAGCCATGGACATGCTGCTTTCAGACTTTGCTCCAAAGTGGTTCTCTCTAAAATAGTGTCATACCCTTCCAATTCTGAAACTGCAGACAACACTAAGGTCCTAAAGCAATGGTTATTGTTGCCACCTTCTGTTCGCCCCCTCCACCCTAGCAAAGGGACAACAAAAGATGAGAGAACATTTTAACCAGGCTACCCACAACACAAAAAATAAAAAGCAAGGATGGTGCCATTCCCTATTAAACCCTATTCTCTATTATATTATGCTGGCATTTTACCTGGAGACATCTTAAAAGTTGTATAACCAAGAAGGCAAGGATCATTTATTTATTAAACAGTGACCAGCACCCATTATATACCAGGCTCTTAAGTTAAGCACTAGGAAACAGTGGGACATATTAGTCTCCAAGAGGCTGCAATCTAAAAAGGGAAACAAACTTGTAAACAAAGAATAGTGATAATATCATCTGAGCTATAATGATCATAGCACCATATAACAAAAAAATAACTACTAATCTCTGCATTTCTCTAGGAATTATTTTTAGTTTTATTTTATCCATAATACATTCTTATAGTTCCAAAAAATTAAAAAACAGAAAAAGGTATTCAGTGAAGTCCAGAAACATCTACCTACTTCCTCTTCCCAGAGGTGACCAGCATTGAAGAAGGCACCAGCTTCCTGCCACCCCAGCCACAGAGTATCAAAAGAGAACAACTGGCCTCACATAGAATGATGATAAGATAATATTGATCCTGACTGAATTGCCAGATAAATATTTCATTTCAACTACTAGTAAGTCATCAATGGTTGATTACCTACTTGCCAAATCTAAAAGAATGCTTTTTAATCCCCATCTTTCTTTAACATCTCTACAGCATTTCCTACTCTCCCAAATTTTCTTCTTTTTCTTTCTTTTTTTTATTTTTATTTGCTACTTTTTCAGTTCTGGGGATTGAACCTCATTCCTGCTAGGAAAGCACTCTAAATTAGATTCCCAGCCAATTTTTTTTTTTTTTTTTTTTTTTTTTTTTGAGATATGGTCTCACTAAATTGCCCAGGTTGGCATTAAACTTAGATGGATTCTCCTGGCTCAGCTTCCAAAGCACCTGGGATTACAGATGTGTACTGCCATGTCCAGTTTTCCTTCAATTCTTTATGACATCACTTTCATGTTTTTCTTCCAAATTACTTAGCCTTTTGTTCTGTCTTCTTTGGCCCACTCTTTCAATAGAAGTTGGTATTCCCCAGGCTTCCAGGCACAGCAATCTCCTCCAGGCATTCTCCCTGGACCACTTCATCTTCATTTAAATGACTCTTAAATTTCACCTCAAGCCTCCACATCTCTGCTGAGCTCTAACCCCACAAGAATCTGCCTATCAGATGTCTCTTAATGGTCTGCTCACAGATCTTCAAAACCAAAATGTTCAAAAACAAACAAAGCTTCCCTCTTCCTGCAACTCTCCTCTTGCAGTACTTTTATCTCAGTGACTGACACCACCATTAGCCCAATCCATGCTCTTTGGGAGACCTAGCCTCTATTCATGACCCACTTCCCTTATGCCTAATTCCTGAGGTAGCAATGTGGTCTAATGGTAATAGTACAGTAGTGGAGTGGTATATAGAGGACTAGCATAAAGAGGTTGATCTCAGGTGAACTTGAGTTCTATCATTTTTTTGATATGTAACTTTAGACAATTCTTTAACATTTTTTGCATTACTTCCTGTCAGATCATGTGGTGAGAACGCAAATTAATGAATGCAAAATGTCTAGCTGTACATGGAAATATTAGAACATCAGTTTTCTCAGCCCTAATAATTCTACCTCTTAAATGTCTTGATTCTACTCCATTTTCTCCTGCCTCACTGCCACTGCTCTAGTTTCGACTAATTTGATATGATTATAGCAATAACAGCCTCCCTTATAAACATATGGTCTCTCCCTATAATTACTTCACCTCACTTAAAACCTCCTCTCAACCTCTTGTAACCTTGCATTCCACTTGACCACAATACTGCATTTGAAACGCAAATCCAAACATGTTATTTCTTCACTTAAAATCCTCCAATAGTTCCCCCTGATTTAAGAATAATATCCAAAGTTCTAAGCATTCTCATTTGAGGCACTTGAGAAGAGACTTCTATAATACAGTTTGTTGTAAAAAGTATTCAGATTTTAAGGCACTTTGTCGCTTTGTATCACCCATTTCCCAGGTTCAAAATCACTTTGTATGGATTTGTAAAGCTGGGTTCCCAGTTTATTTGATTATAGTCTGAGCATACTTTGAAAAACTCAATTGTTTCTTATACTAGTGATCTCATCCCAAATCTGGCTTTAATATCTTAGAACATGTTCTTATTGGATAGACAGAACTGAATCCAGCACCTTATGCCCCGCCCCCACCAACTGGTTAAGAGCTCAAATGTCCTAATATGTTCTCATGATGGGCTAATACAATATAAAAATATTCTAGTTAGCCCAAAACATGCCCTTTGAATCTATTATCAGGATAGTCTGAGTTTTGTTGTTTTGTTTTTTTGACACAGGATCCCCAATTAATGTTGCCTAAGTTGCCCAAGCTGGCTCCAACTAGTGATTCTCATCCTCAGCCTCCCAGATAGCTGGGACCATGGCACATACCACAGTCCCCAGTCTGAGGTTTTAATTTGACGGGGAGGCCTAACTTGCTCAGGGCCTCACTTGTTTGTTGAGGCTGGCTTTGAACTCCTGCCTCAGCTTCCTGAGCCAATGAGGTTTTAATTTTTTTTTTAAATACATTTTTTAGTTGTAGGCGGACACAATACCTTTATTTTATTTTTATGTGGTGCTGAGGATCGAACTCAGGGCCTCACGCTTGCAAGCCAAGCGTCCTATCACTGAGCCACAACCCCAGCCCAGAGGTTTTAATTTTTAAGCAGATCTCTTTATACCTAAAATCACAAAAAATTCTGATGTATTATCACTTATTAATACCAATTTTCTTTTCTCTTTGTTTTTGGAGGGACTGGGGATTGAAACCAGGGTCTCACACGTAGTAGGCCACAGCTCTACCACCAAGCTACATCCCCAGCCCTCTACCAATTTTCTACACAAATAGTTTAAAAATCCTATCTGCCAAGGGACTCTTGAGATTTATCTTCTAGAGCAGACAGACATATTTTAGACTAATTTATTACAGACAAATAATGTATATATTAGGTGAGAAAATTTAGTTAAAATTATTTTGTCTGGATATGGATTTTTGTGCTGCATTTATCATACTGATAAAAACTTTCTATCTTATATTAGGTTTGTTTACAAAAATAACATTTGGCATTCACCTTACTTTTAACCAGGATGTTGATTTTTTTCAACTTCTGGTATAGCAGTTTCAGTTAATTTCATTGTTACCCATCAAACTTTAACATATAGCTTTCCATGCAAATTATACTTAAAATATGCTAATCAGAGAAAAGGTAGTATTAAATTTATACTTGGGTTTGACCATACACTGTACTGTGGTTAATTGCATTAATTATAATGTAACTTTCTGGAAAAATTAGGTACACATAAGAAACTTTCAGGCAATCTTACTAGAATATGAATGCTTACCTAACCAGTTTTACCTCACCATCCAATTCTCTATATTAACCAATGTTCTCCATTCCTTTTACAAAATTTGGTCTAGTTAATTCCTACTGCAGTTCCTCTCTAGTGTGCCAGTGCTTCTGTTCCTACCAGCAGGGATGTTTGCTTTCCAAATTGTGTTTATCACCAAACCTGATTATACCAGCCTTACTTGTTGCAATTTTGGAACTGTATAAAACAACTGCTCCTCTGAAAGCTAAGTTGAATGCTTTAAAAATGATACTTAAAAAAAAAAAAAAAAGAAAAAAGAAAAATTTAATCCAGTTTTTGGACTAGATATTACAGTTGTAGATAACTATAATATTACAAAAATAAAGAGTTCTTTCTGAGACACTTATAAAAACAATTTAAGTTCTTGTTCCACTTTTAAAAACCCAAAAATGGATCTGCAAAGTAAGCACTACTGAGATGGTATTTACAAGAAAGTCTAAAAATTAAAAAAAAAAAGGAAAAAATCCAAAACACTGCAATTAGCACAGCCAAAAGAAAAAGAAAAAATGTAGAATAAAAGGCAGTGCACCTTTTAAGAGAAGTTGGAAGAAAAACAGAGGAAAGTACAATCTGTTTCTTAGTTCTGCGACAAAGTAAATTTTTAGTTCTTCAAGTAGATCTTCACAGGTTAACTATAATTTAAGTAGCAACAGCAAGTAGCGATTGAAAGATAAGGGAAGAACACGAAGTCCACACTGTTAAGGTGATTCATCTCAACCAAGTCAATTAAAAAGTTGGGAGATGGGACTAGATAGAAGAGAGAAGTAATTATATTATGAACAGCCATATATCTAAAATGAACAGGGATGAGCCTGTGGTTGTCATGAATTTGGGTGAATGAAATGAATACATGAAAAATGAGATAGGAGTAACAGAAAACCATGCCACTTTTAAAGTGTCATACTCTTTGTGAAGGCAAGTTACAGTAACTTTCAAATAATAATCTGTATACTTACATGTAAAAATAGGAGTAGCCAGGAAGAATACTCATAACATTCCAAACATTTGTAAAATACTATCCTTAATATTTCAAACATGAATTATGCATAATCAGGAGGCTTCTAAAAATACATTCAAAACTACTCCAGGTTAATTGCTTGAGATATCTGGGTTCTTTTTGTTTTGTTTTGTTTTTGCAGTACTGAGGATTGAACCCACAACAAGTGCTCTTCAACTGACCTACATCCCCAGCCCTTTTTACTTTTTAAGACAGGGTCTTGGTAAATTGCTCAGGACGACCTCAAACTTGGAATCCTCCTGCCCCAGACTCCTAAGTACCTTGAACTGTAGGTGTGTGCCACCACACCCAGCTGAGATACCTGGTTTTTGTTATTTTTTTTTTAAATCTTAACTTTAAAATTATTTATGACTATTCAATGAACAGCAAAATCAGCTACTGAGCAGGAAATGAAAAAATGAAATTCAAGTAATCATGGTCCATCTCTATCCCTTCAACTTAAGTTCCCCCACAGTGCTGGGAATTGATCCTAGGGCCTAACACCTGCTAGGCAAGTACTTTAACCACTGAATTACATCCCCAGCCCCTTCCCCTCAACTCCACCCTTCAAATACCCCTGCCCAACACCATCACTTCACAAAAGAAAACAAAATTTTAAAATTCTGGGGAAAGTTACTTGACTAGACTCACTGTAAAGTTTTTCTTTTCAATAGCAAGCTTCCTGACTGCACTAAGTACATTTCAAGACACTTATCAACACAGTAAGTGCAAAGGCACTGACTACTAATTAGTAAATCTAGGCAAGTAGATAAGACACTTAAATTAGCTAAAGTCCAGAGAAAAGAATTTCAACATTTCAATTCACCTAGATTGGTCCTATCTGGAACAAAACTGGTTTCTTTGTAAGTGTAGAAACACATTTAAATAAATTTAACTCCTCCAGCCCAGTCCAGTGGTACACAACTATAATTCCAGCTACAGAGGAAATGCAGGAGAATTCCAATTTCCAGGTCAGCCTGGGCAACTCAGTGAGAACCTGTCTAAAATTTTAAAAACTTCAAAGGGCTGGGATGTAGCTCAGTGGTAGAGCACCCCTGGGTTCAATCCCTAGTGTGGGGGAGCCACCATGAGAGGGGAGAATCAATGGTTCTAAAACTGATCTAAAAAATAAAGACTGAATTTTAAGCTGTTGTTTGTATTGTTCAGTTTCAAGAAGTTATTGCAATGGAACAGAATAGCTAAGAGCTTTCCAGGGGGCTACCTACTTCAACAGTTACCCTGGCCCAATACTTGTAGAGAATATCAAACTGGAGGAACCAAGATCAGAAATTCCTGTTTATATTGGTAAAGATTCAGTCAGGATTCCTTATGTATGTTAATAATCTAAAACTCTCCCCTCACTTTCATGAAAGATTTATTGAAAAACAAGATTTTATATTTTAATCATGCAGTGACTTGCCTCAGTAGGAAACTAGAATACGTATGATGTCTGGGGTTTGTTAAAATTCATCTGTAGAAGCAAATTTCATCAACTTTCTAGGACAATGCAAAAACAGACTAAAAAGTTTCTCTGTGTTTATACAGTCAATAAAAATTTATTCATATACTCTTACAAAAATATGTACACAAAACATCACTGTAATTACAACTTGACACTACCAAAATGATTCCATGCAAATCAAGTCACTAAGAAAGATTTGTTACATTGGTCTATTTACAGATTCACCAAAATAATATAATTATCAATTCTTAATGACAATGCATAGTGTTTACTCATGCAGGATCAAAATAACTTAAATATTTTCCAAAGTAATGTTTAGATCAATAAGTAGTTTCTTTAAACATCAGTTTCAGTACTCAGCATTTATTGGCCAAAACATTTTTTGACATTTGTGTTCGTTTGCGCAAAACAGTATTTCAAAGATTTAAAGACTACCAGTAACTTAGGAAGGGAAACAAGTTTGTTATCCAAAAAGAGGATCTAGAAGAAAAATGTGGTACTCAAGGGAAAAAATAAAGAATATGAATTATGGATGCAATCTAATACAATATTCACACTGGATCTCTATCACTACACATTTAAGTTTTTGCTTCGGTGGAAGATGGTTGCACTCATATCCTCCCCGCAGTTAAAGGAAGAAACTTTATGAGTTACCTAAGTAGGCTGCATAGTTAAACGGAGCTCTTTCAGTTTTAGTCAGACTTTCAGGCCGGTCGTGTAATACAAAATTTTTTAAAAATCTGATTACACACCGACGGCTGCTTTACTGAGCGGGGGTGCGGGAAACCTCCAAGCGATTTCAATTCAAGCCTAGGTATCTGATACACGGGTAATCGGCAACAGGGTAAGAACTATGTGGAATAATGTGTTTATTACCTATTCAGAGGTTCTGGGAACTAGATGGCTCTACAAAAGCAAAAAGCAAAAGAATGACACCGCGAACCTGTATGAGCTGTCACTTATTCCGTCTCTGCCCTTATTTGATCTCATCAGCTCTAGCGTGTCTGGGGGACAAAAATGGCTCAACAGCAAGGTCCCCCCGACCCACGTTTCGAAGAAATGGGTCGAGTTAGTTTATATCGCAACTGCATGTATAACTGGGACAAAGGTGCCACCAATCGTCGGCTGCGGTAAATAAAACCAACGTCCTTCCTTCTCGTTTCCTTTTTCCTGTCAAAAACAGAAATGTACTCAGAGGCGTAAGGTTTTTTTTTTTTTTTTTCGACTCAGGCTTTTCCAACTTGTACCCAGCTCGGAAGGAGTCGGGAGGGTGCGGAGGCGGGCAGCCCGCACTCTGGGCGGGCGGCGGAAGGGAGGCGGGCGGCTAATCGAGGCCGGCGGGGAAGCCGGAGGACCGGGTCCCGGGGCGCTCGCCGCCGACACAGGGTCCTGCCGCCCGGCCCGGCTTGGCCTGGCACCACCCGGCCCAGCCCCGCCCCGCTCCTGCGCCGCCTCCCGCGCCGCGTCGCCGGCTCCTGGTCTCCGGGCCCTGCCGGCGCGCCACTTACCCGCCGCGATGGGGTTTACGTAGCGGACCTCGTCACTGATTACGGACGCGAGGAGGTGGAGACGCCAAGCCCGACCGCCGCTCAAGAGCGGCGCCGCCGCCCAGCAACCCGGCGCCGGCGCCGGCTGCGGCCCCACGTCGCCCCCACGTCAGCTCTGATGCGGCAGCCGCGGCCTCCCAGCCGAGTCCGGACCAAAAGTAGCGCAGCAGCGGACGGAACCGCGTCCACGAGCCCCGCCCTCCCCTCCCCCACTCTGCGACCGCCTCCCCGGGGACGCCCCGAAGGGGGAAAAAAAAAATCCAGGCTCGAACTCTGCCCCCTGCTGGCCGTCAGCGGGAGTGCAGTGCTGACAATCCAACAATTAAATGGAACGGGGGGCGGGGGAAGGAGCGAGTAGGGGGCGGGGCTTCATAGGTGAGAGGAGGAACGGGTCCGGAGGTGGGGCCTGGAGGAGGAGCTAACTTGGGTGGGTTTGGGGGCGGGGTTGTAAACCGGAAACTGCCCTCTCCGCGCGTGCGCCGGAAAGCCTAACCCTAATTGCACACCAGGATAACGGCTGCAGCTTGAGGTCTCCGCATCGCTTCCTTCTCATTGGGCCAGCTGAGGCGGCTCCAACTCCCGGCCACGGTCGGCGGGTTTGGAGGCTCGGTGACGGCAGGAGGCACACGCTGTGGATCTTCCGGGATATTCCCGTGTCCTAACCACTGACCAGTCGTCCCTGTTCCGTGCTCCTTGGTGGTCTTGGTTGGCTGACCTAATCCCAGCTGACGCTGCCTCCCCGTAATCAAGTCTGTGTCAGTGTCCGGAGAAACAGCGACAGTCTCCACGTACACATGTGACGGAGGCCAGCAAGGCCTCTTGATAACAAGCAAACCAAAACCGCCTATAAGGGAGGAGGATTTAATTGTCATCCGACTAGAAATCGTGAGCTTTCGGATCACAGAACCATTTTCTAGAATGTAAAGTTGTCACCTGTTGTAAACTAGCAGCCATTTAAACATTGTTGGACATGCCAAGTCATCCTAAGGTGGAGTAGAGAAGACAGGACTCTTTTAAACATAAGTCTCTACGTGAAAATGAAAGTCGAAACAGTGAACTAAAATCCAACCTTAAATTATTCAAGAATGTGTTACTCTGGAAACCATTGGCAAGGACATAACTTGTAAAGTTGCTGAGGAAAAACAAGTATTTAACCAGGTAGCGCAAAGAGAGAAGGGATGTTTTGTGAAATATCAGAACCCCCATGGAGTGAGAAAATTTTTTTGAACACCCAATTTTACCCAATAATGTTTTCTTCAGTTGTAATGCTTGCTAGCAGAGGTCAGAGAATAAAACCTGGTCAATCACTTTCCACTTTTCAAAGAGGAAAAATTGTGAAGTTTCTCCTTCCAATGTAATAGGCATCACCGTCTCCACCTTTTTTGATTAATTTCTTAAGGATGAACATAGTTACAAGAAATTTTTTAAAAAGTCCTGTTTGTGTGTGTAGTTAGACAGGCTTCCACAGAATATTTATTGATAAGTGATCAATACATTTCATTTTAGCTGAGAAAAAGGAGTTCATTAAGAAGCTAAGAGAATATATTTTTTTTCAGGATAAGGTTATATTTTCACCATTATTCTTGCAATAATAATTAGGACCTTTCAAACCAGGAACAAGCTGCCTACCCCATGAGATCTTTCCTTCTTTCTTTTTCATTTTTACAGACTGCATTTTTATTCATTGTACACAAATGGGGTACAACTTTTCATTTCTATGGTTGTGCATGATGTAGATTCATACCATTCATGTAATCATACATGTACATAAGGTAATGATGTCTGTCTCATTCCACCATTTTTCATACCCCTGCCCCCTCCTTCCTCTCATTTCCCTCTACATAATCTAAAGTTCCTCCATTCTTCTCTTACCCCCCCACCCCCACAACCCAATTATATATCATTATCCACTTAAGAGATTGACATATCAGGAAACTTGTACAATAAGATTTTTTGTATGTTATCCATATAAGTATTATTAACAAAGGTCTTCTTTCTGTTAAGCACAGTTCTGTGTTGTGAAATATTCCATGTAGACATTTAGTAGAAAAATGAAACCTTGTTTGAAAATTTTTTTAAAAACTTGGATATGAATAAAGAAAAAAAAGAAGCAGAAGCAAAGAGAAGAAAACAAGATTGTCAACCCCTGGAAAATCACACCATTCACTGTGGTTAAGGTTGAGCATGTACACTGTGGTCTGTAATCTCAGCAATTCTGGAGGCTGAGGCAGGAGGATTGCAAATTAGAGCCAATCTCAGCAATTTAGGGATACTCAGCAATTTAGGCCCTGTCTCAAAATTTAAAAAATAAAATGGTCTTGGGGATATGGCTTAGTGATAAAGTACCCCCAGTTCAATCTCATTATTAAAAAAAAAAAAAAAGTTTGCCCATGTGCTAGATGAATAGTTTTAGCTATCAGAGATTTAGGGGAAATTGTTACATTTTCCAAAAATGTTGCCCACCTACTTGTTTCTCCATATATATATATATATATATATATATATATATATATATATATATGTAAACTCTTGGGCTGGGGCTGTAGCTCAGTGGTAGAGCTCTTATTTAGCATGAGTGAGATACTGGGTTCTATCCTTAGCACCACATAAAAATAAATAAAGGTATTGTGTCCATTTACAACTAAAAATATTAAAAAAATAAAAAAATAAAGGTAGAATTACCATATGATTCAATGATCCCAATTCTGAATATACATATATGGGAACCGAAATTGATATGTCAAAGGGATATCTGTGCCTCATGTTCATTGCAGCACTATTTGCAATAGCCAAGACAGAAAATCTACCTAGATGTCCATCAAGGGACAAATGGATAAGGAAAAGGTGGGATGTAAGTGTGTGCACACATACAAAATGGAATACTATTTGGCCCCAAAAAGGAATAAAATCCTGTCATTTACCACAATGTCTCTGAATTTAGAGGAATATCCTAGGTTAAATAAGCCAGGCACAGAAAAATATTTCATGATCTCACTTTTATGTGAAATTCCATAAAGTTGAACTCATAGAAATAGAGTTGAACAATTATTACCAGGTGCCAAGGGGAAGGAGGAGAGAATTGGGAGTTGTTGATCAAAGGATACAAAGTTTCAGATAGGAGGAACATTTTTTGAAACTATTGCACAGATCCCATTGTCCATAATAATCTATTAGATGTTTCAAAGTCACTAAGAATGACCCAGTGCAATGGTACATACCTGTAAACCCAGTAACTCAGGAGGCTGAAGCAGAAGGAGCACAAGTTCAAAAAGAGTCTCAACAATTTAGTGAGGCCCTTAGCAACTTAGTGAGATCCTGTCTCAAAAAATAAGGGCTGGGTTTGTGTAGAGTGCTTGCCTAGCTAGCCCGTATGAGGCACTGGGTTTCAGCACCACATGAATAAATAAAGGCATTGAGTCCATCAACAACTAAAAATATTAAAAATAAAAAATAAACTGGGTACAGCAGCACACCCTGTAATCCCAGCGGCTCAGGAGGCTGAGGCAGGAGGATTGCGAGTTCAAAGCCAGCCTCAGCAATTTAGGAAAGCCCTAAGCAACTTAGTGAGACCCTATCTCTAAATAATATTCAAAAATGGGCTGGTTAATCCCTGGTACAAGAAAAAATAGGTAGGTAGGTAGATTGATTGATAGAATAAAAGGATTGAAATATAGCTCAGTGGTAAAGCACCTTTGGGTTCAATTCTCAGGACCAAAAACAAACAAAAGACAAAAACAGAACTAATTTAAAATATCTCATCAGAAAAAATGATTGATAGGTAAGGACTGGAGATGCTGCTTGCCAGCATGCGTGAGGCCCTGGGTTTGAACCCAGACACCACAAATAAAAACAGAAGCAAACAACAACAAAAACCCACATAAGTGAGGCAATAAAAATGTTAATTGGCTTGATTTAATTATGCCACATTATATACATACAACAAAACTTCACTTCATATCCAATGAATGTGTGCAATTATGATTTGTCAATCAAAAATAATAAAATTTTAAAGGAAAAAAAACAAGAAAACACAGACTATGTCTTTTCCTTTCTTTTTTATATTAGATGTTAATATTGGAATATCACATCACTTATCTGGCAATGTCCAGAAATGTCATTTTGAAGGGTAAAGTAATCCTCTGCCTGCAAGATCATGGCCTCTGTTATTCCCTTGCAGTAAGTTCTAACAGTTTAAAATCATGTGGTCTGACTTGGGTTTGAATGTAGGTTTGTTAGCTGTGGTCAAGTTTCATATCCTGTTTAGGGAGGCATTGACTTTGTTGTTGTTGTTGTTGTTGTTGTTGTTGTACCAGAGATTGAACCCAGAGACACTTAACCATTGATCACATTCCCATTTCCTTTTATTTATTTATTTTTTTAATTTTGAGACTGGGTCTCCCTAAGTTGCTTAGGGCCTCAATAAGTTGCTGAGGCTGACTTTGAACTTGGAATTCTCCTGCCTCAGCCTCTCCAACTACTGGGATTACAGGTGTGGGCCACCATACCCAGCCTGGAGGCATAGACTTTTAAAAATGGAAAGAATAAGAATTATGCTTTTTTACAAAAAAATTGTTCTAATTATACATGACAGTAGAATGCATTTTGACACATCATACACAAATAGAGTACTTAACTTCTCATTCTTCTGGTTGTACATGATGTCGAGCTACACAGATCATGTAATCATATATGCACAAAGGGTAATAACGTCCAATTCATTCTATCATTCCTACCCCCATACCTCCTCCGCTTCCTTCACTTCTTTCTACCTAATCCAAGTACATCTATTCTTCCCTAGCCCCCTCCACTGTGAATTATCATCCACATATCAGAGAAAACTTTCTGCCTTTGGTTCTTTGGGACTGGCTTATTTGATTTAGCATATTCTCCAGTTCCATCCATTTACTGGCAAATGCCATAATTTCATGCTTCTTTAAGGCTGAATAATATTCCATTGTGTGTATATGCCACATTTTCTTTATCCATTCATTTGTTGAAGGGCACCTAGATTGGTTCCATAGTTTAGCGATTGTGAATTGAGCTGCTATAAACATTGGTGTGGCTGCGTCACTGTAGTAAGCTGATTTTAAGTCCTTTGGGTATATGCTAAGGAGTGGGATGACTCAGTCAAATAGTGGTTCCATTTCAAGTGTTCTGAGGAATCTCCATACTACTCCAGAGTAGTTGCACCAATTTGCAATCCCATCAGCGATGTATAACTTTTTCCCCACATCCTCAGCAACTTTTACTGTTGTTTATATTCTTGATAATTGCTATTCTGACTGGAGAGAGATGGAATCTCAGTGTAATTTTGAGTTACATTTCTCTAATTGCTAGAGATGTTGAACATTTTTTCATATATTTGTTGATCAATTGTATTTCTTCTGTGAAGTGTTTGTTCAATTAAGAATAATGCTCTTAATAATATTATTTAAAAGACCTAATAAAGCCTCTACCACGGGTAAGTGCTTTACTAAATATGGACTGCCATATTTGTTAGTCCAGTATCTAGTTTTTTTGGGATCCTTACCTGGGTGAGATTTAGTTCTCTATTGAGGAGGAATAACTTGGGGCACCTATGTTCCTAAGAATATACAGGCTGTCAATCACACTCTTACCCTCCCTCCTCACATCAAAGTATCTTTATCTCAAAGGATTTCTTTCTGGGTCTGGTGGAGCACCTCTTTTCTGTTCTAAATCCAATTGTAAAGATAGGTGTCCTCTCTTTCCCAGATCAGTTCAATTATCAACTATCATGTACTGTCAGCCTCTTGGCCCCTTCTTCTGTGCCTGCAAATGTATACTTCACCTCTTGAAAACTGTTGACACTGCTCTCCTCACAAGGAAGGTCACAGAGTTGCCGACTAGTGGATAAACACAAACATTACAGTTTTTGCCCATACACCTGCACTTTCATCTGTTTCCCTCCTCTCACTGTTAACTTCTCAAGAGTAGAAGGCACTTGATACATTCACTTTCTCACCATCTACTTATTTCTTATTTCCTGCTTATCTGACTTATGCCCTCTCCACCTGCTCCTTTTTGATTATTCAATTTCTCATTCTTTATTTTCCTTGACCTCTTTTTCCCACGGGACTCTTCCAGTTACCTTTGCAATATAGTCATTTCCATGACATTTGGTTCTCCTGGTATCACATGTCTTCCTTTCTTTCCTAATGTAGATAGTTCTGAATTTTATACCCTTGAACATCTTCTCCAGTGTCTTCCTTTATTATCTGATCATTCCCATATCTGTAGAAAGAACATTCTAAAATTTACGCCCAAAGCTTCCAACTTCTTTCCTTGGCACCAAATTGGAGAGAGGAGGTTACCAGGTATTTAACTCAGGAGCACTTTACTGCCGAGTCATATCCCTAGGCCTATTTGTTATTTTTAAGATAGGACCTCACCAAATTGCTTAGGATCTTGCTAAATTGCTGAGGCTATTCTACCCGATGAGAATGAAATCATCCAAGCCGTTCATGTAAAGCCAAAAGAAGCCTTTATTATAGCTGGCCATTGACAACCACCTGTACACCTAAAAGCAGTGTAAGGGGAATCGAGCCCTAGTTCCTTTGTTGTCAACATTTATAGGGAAAATGATGTGTGAGTGGGGTGATCAGTACAGTCACTGTTTCTAGCCAATGCAAGCAAGCCATGCTACAGAAGCAGATGTTAGCGATTAGCAGTTAGCTGTTTTTCCCTCCTGATGGTTCATTTAGGCCTTTAGGGACTTTCCAACTTCCTTAATTTAAAAAAATCACCCCTTGGTTTCCAGGAATTGTTTGTTCCATTTCTGGGATATGGTATTTGAGAATTTTATTTCTTGGGGACTGTAACAAGGCTGCTTTTTTTTTTTTTTTTTTTTTTTTTTTTTATTCCAAGGATAGAACACAGGGGCACTTAACCACTGAACCACATCCCCAACCCTTTTTTGTATTTTATTTAGAGACAGGGCCTTGCTAAATTGCTGAGCCTGGCTTTGGACTTCTGATCCTCCTGCTTCAGCCTCACAAGCTCCTGGGACTATAGGTGTGTGCCACCATCCCTAGCTCTGAGGCTGTCTTTAAACTTGTGATTCTCCTTCCTCAGCTGCCAGAGTCACTTGGATTAGAGGTGTGCACCACTGTGCCTGTTTACCAAATCACCGTTCTATCCATGTGATAGAAGTTTCCACTTGTGTGGTCTATGAACTTTTCCAACTCCTAGGTTCTAAACTACATCTATCACCTTCTTCCCCCTCCATAAATCTTGCAATTTTATTGTTGTTTCAGCAATGTTAATGACACTATTCAGCTCTAAGTCATTCTGCTTCTAAGCCTTCAAATCATTTTGGTCATTCTTCTACTTGTATCATTTAAAAAACCATGGAGCACATACTTTGAAGTACCAGTTATGTTCTAGGCCATGTGCTAAGTACCAAGTCCTATTGTTTTTACCTATAGAACTTTGCATCCCATCCTTTTATTTCCCACTATTACCAGTATGGCAGAGGTTGTCCCTGCCTCCATTACAGTTCAGCTGTACTATTTCTTTCTGATTCATTTTGTTGAGGCATAGCTCTAGTGGTGTGATTTCTCTTCTTAAAAATCTACAGTGGCTGGGAATGTAGCTCAGTGGTAGAATGGTGGCTAGCGTCAGCAAGGCCTGGAGCTCCATCCCCAGAACTGCAAATAAAACAAAACAAAGAAGGCACTTAAGGGAACAGAGGTAGAAAGGAACTGGGAATTCCCTTTGGTGGACTTTTGAATTTTGTACTTCATGAACACTTTACATATTTTAAAAGTAAAATTTTTTAAAAATGAAGCAAAAGGACTGGGAATATAGATCAGTTGGTAGAGTGCTTGCCTGGCATGCACAAGTCCCTGGGTTCAATCCCCAGCATGACAAAAAAGAAAAAAAAACCCTCATTGAGATCTTATTAGCTAATGAAGTTCAAATACCTTAGTTTGGCATAAGTCCTTCATGATTTGGGTTAAACTTAAGCTGATAGCCCTAATCTGTATTAGTTTCTCTGTTTTTTATTACACTGCTTCTCATACCTTGCTGCATACCAGAATCATCTGAAGACCTGAGGATCTGTAAGTCAGTATTTCCAGACCAAGGGCCTGGAATCTATCATTTAGAATCTCCAGATTATTACTCTGCAGCACTTTAGCCAAACCTTACTTTTTGCTGTCCCATATAAATGCCTTACATTTTCCAGCCTTTTGGGCCTTTATCCTATTTTCTCACCAGTTTTTTGTGTCTTCTAACAATCTTTAAGACTCATTCTTTAAGACTCAACTTAAGTATTGCTTTCCTTTACTGGTCCTCCTTAGAAATAATCAATTTCCTCTATACTTCTAATGAATGAATATCTTCAGGTTTATGGAACCAGAATTTTGAGTTACAATTTGATGATGATGACGATGATGATGATGATGATGATGGTGATGATGATGCTACTGCCAGGGATTGAACCCAGGGGTGCTTAACCACTGACCCACATCCCCAACCCTTTTTATTTTTATTTTGAAACAGGGTCTCACTAAATTGCCTAGAGCCTCACTAAATTGCTGAGGTTAGCTATTTAATTTGCAATCCTCCTGCCTCAGGACTGGGATTACAGCCCTGGGATTACAGCCATTCACTGCCTTGCCCTGCACAATTTCATCATTTTATTTATTTACTTATTTATTTAGGGGCTGTGTGTTGAGCCCAGGGCCTCGCCCACACTAAGCTCAAATTCTATCATTGAACTGCACCCCCAGCTGAAAGTTTGGGAATGGGTACTAGGGATAGAACCCAGAGGCACTTTACCCCTAAGCTACGTCCCCAGCTCATTTTATTTTTTATTTTGAGACAGGTTCTCACTAGGTTACTTAGGGCCTCAAAAAATTGTTGAATTGGTGGGATTACAGGCATGTTCCACTGTACCTTGTTAAAAATTTTATTTTATTTTATTTTATTTTTTTATGTGGTGCTAGGAATCGAACCCAGTGCCTCATGCATGCTAGACAAGCACTTTACCACTGGGTCACAACCCCAGTCCCCCCAAATTTTATTTTTGATAACTTCCTAACTGTACAAACGTGGGGCAAGTTTCAAAATTGTTCCATGCCTCAACTTCCCATCTTTAAAATGAGGATAATATTAATAATAGGTTTTATCAGAATTAAATTAATTCTGGCATAAAGTAAGAATAAAAGTAAGATATCATTAATATTTTATGACTTTCCCAAGTTCCTTTCTTGACTTATATGAAATCTAAGAGATGTAAATTGAAATCAACCCCTTTGTTCTTTAAGTTGGAAGGTGGAGACTGAGAGGATCCAAGATTTGCTTTGGCCAGTAAATGGTAACATCAGGACTAGAATCCAGAAATTGTTTTTTAATCCTGTACCATTTCCATTAGATCACAAGATCTAAGAATTTTACATTGTTCAAATGACTACCCTCTTTATTTTACTAATTTATTTTAAGGAAGAATTTGAAAATGGATTCACCTTAAATCACATATACAAAGGCCCTTTTTTCCTTTTTCTTTCCTTTTTTATAGTTTTTGGTGCTGGGTATTGAAGCCAGGGCCTCATGCATGCTCATCACATACTCCACCACATGAAAAATGTTCTTATTATATGTGTATTATATAGACATATGTGCTTTGGCTTTTAAGTTTGGTAAACTTAAACTTCCAAATCTGATACACTCGGACGGAATTCAGCAGACTGTTTAGAATCACATTTAAAGGGTAAATATTAAAAAAAAAACAACCCTCAGACCCCTGAATTCTTTAAAACTATGGTACCACTTCAGTCATGAACATATCATGTCTAATATTTATTTACCTTTTCTTTGGTGATGCTGGAGATCAAACCCAGGAAGTGGCCTCATGCATGTTAAGCCAAGTGCTCTACCACTAACGCACACACCCAGCCCAGATTAAAACGATTAATCTTTTTTTTTTTTTTTCAGTCGGGGGGAGTTCCAGGGATTGAACTCAGGAGCACCCAACCACTGTGCCACATCCCAGTTCTATTTTGTATTTTATTTAGAGACAGGGTCTCACCAAGTTGCTAGTGCCTCACTTTTTGCTGAGGCTGGCTTTGAACTGTCGATTCTCCTGCCTCAATCTCCTGAGCCACTGGGATTACAGGTGTGCACCACTGCGCCCAGCCCAGCCCTTAATCTTTAAGGTCACAAAAATATGATGAAAATCTACTTTCAAATATTTTTCTACATTTTTAATTGACAAGAAATTCAGTAGCCTGCCAGATTTAGTGTTTTCCAAACATAATTACATTGTAGCTACTGTAGGAGAGAGCCATAAAGATTGGAAAACTATGAACTTTGCCTCAAGTTGACCTCCATTCAACTCTGGAAATGGCAAGATTTGATAGAATTAATGTATAGACTTGATTATGTTCTCTGAATGTTTTTGGTAGAATAATATCAGTAATTAGCATTTATATCATTTTTATATTTTATGTACTTAGCTGGGATGCCAGAGGAACAGCAGCATGGCAAAAACATCAATGATAATTCATAGAGCATATTTACTGCTTCTTAATGTTGTTGATTGATGGAAGGTTTCACTATTGCCCAGGCTGGCCTCAAATTCCTGGGCTCAAGTTCAAATGATCCTCCTACATTAGCTTCCATATTAACTGAGACTACAGACAAGCACAACCATGCTCATCTTAAGTACTTCATTAATCACTGCAATTGTTTTAATTTTGTTTAATTTATTTTTATATCTTGTGATATTGGGGATCGAACTCAGGGGTGCTAGCCGCCTGAGTTATACACTTTAAAAGAATCCAGTTCTACTTTAAAATAAAAAGATTAAAATATTACTAGGTTAAAATAGTACTTCCCCTAACAAAGAGGGCTCATTCTAAATGGTTAGCCAGGGACTAAAGTCTCAAAAACAAGGGAAGAGCAGCTGTCAAACTCATGTACCCAATTATCAGAAAAAGAAAAATTCAAGGTGAGTCAAACTGAAAATACATCAAGAACTAGCAAAAGTTAGGTTAAAAACATCAGGTTCAATTACTTCAGGCTATGAGATAAGCAATTGAGCAGATCAAAGAGACAGAACCCCAAGACTAGGTTAACACAGAAGAGGGGGTATCCATGCTTCACAGGGCTGGATGCTATATCCAGCACCCTTCAAGTCTTTAAGAACTAAAGGAACTGGGTGCAATGGTGCACACCTATAATCCCAGAAAAACATAATCACCTATAATCCCAGTGATTTGGGAGGCTAAGACAGGAGGATTGCAATTTTGAGGACAGCCTCAGCAACTTAGTGAGACTCCATCTCAAAATTTAAAAAATAAAAATAAAAAGCCCGGGGTCAGGGGTAAAGTGCCCCCAAGTGAGATCCACAGTACCCCCCCCCAAATAAACAAAACAAAACAAAACCCTAGAGGAAGGGAGAGGTAAGAATTGAGGAACAGAGAGAGATTTGCCATTATCAATGTATCTCATGTCAGGTGTGGTGGTGCACACCTGTAATCTCAGCTGCTAGGAGGCTGAGACAGAGGATTCTAAAAAAATTTTTAGGGATATTAGCAAGGCTAATCTTTTTGTAATACCTTTACTTTACTTCTTCTTCTTTTTTTTAATGTGGTGCTGAGGATCACACCCAATGCCTCACATGTGTGAGGCAAGTGCTTTACCACTGAGCCACAATCCCAGCCCCAAGGATCCTAAATTGGAGACCAACTTGGGAAACATAGGGAGACCCTGTGTATACATAAATACATTTTGCATTGGGAAAGTTCTCTGTACCATCTTTTTTGCTCTATGACTTTAGCCCCTCTCTTAGCTTTAATTATTTTAGCTACACAATAGGGATCCTCGCACTGACCTCATAAAATGTTTATGAAGAATACATGTTAATAAATAATGTAGAAGCTTTTGTATAATACATTTCATATAGTAAATGTTCAATAAATATTAGCCTTCATAATTATTTAATGTGCTCCATTTACATCATATTTATATGAGTACATATAACAGGGACATTTAGAAATCCTCTAAGGGTGTTCACTTCAACAGTATATATACTAAAATTGAAATGATACAGAGAAGATTAGCATCACCCCTACCTAAAGATGATGACAATTTTGTGAATCACACCACGACTGCACTACATCCCCAACTCGTTTACAAATTTTATTTTGAGACAGTTCTCACTAAATAACCTTGAACTTGCAATTCTCCTGCTCCAGCCATCCAAGTAGCTGGGATTATAGGCTTGTGCCATCATGCCCAGCCAGAAATCATCTATTAAAGATTACTCCCTTAATACAGGTGCCTCTTATATTTTGCACTTACAATATGTGAATATCATACCATAAGAATAGCCAAATCTTCTTACTCCCTTTTAGTCTCAAGAAGCGATTAACTTTCCCTGATTGACCACACCAAGCATAAGAGGTGGAGGAATGTCTCATCTATCTCCCTTTTCTTCTATTACTTTCTTCATTGGAGAGTTAGGGTATTTTGTTTGGTTTGGTTTTGGTTTTACTTTTTGGTGCTGGGGACTGAGCCCAGGGATTCACATTCTAGGCAAGCATTCTACTACTGAGCTACAGTTGCAATCCTCTCGTTCCCACCCATCTTTAGTTTCTCCTTTTCCGCTTTCTTTTTTTCACTATTTTTCCCCCCACTAATTCTTGGTTGCTAAAGGGAAAAACAAAAACAAAAACAAAACAAAAACCCTTTCTCTTTTACTTTCACTCTTTTTCATTTGGAAGCCAGAGAACATGCCTAATTATGTTTCTTAAGTATAAGAACAGAGGTACTAATTCTACTATGCAAGGAAAAAGAAAGTTCCAAATTTTGAAGTAAAACAGGACTAAAAAAAAAAAAAAGAGTCAATGCCATCAACCTCTAAAGAATACTGAAGTGCATAGAACTTCTATTTAGAATTTCCATAAAAATCTCCATTGATGACCTAAATCTTTCTTCAACTATCCATCTTCAGCATATGAAATTAATTTTAAAGTTACTTCTAATTTATATTTGTTCTATTTGTTAATTCTGAGTGCTTGCTTAGCATGCATAAGGCCCTGAGTTCAATTCCCAGCACCACCAAAAAAAAAAAAAAAAAAGAAAGAAAGAAAGAAAAGAGAAAATTGTGATTGGAGTGTAGCACTTGCCTAGCATGTGCAATGCTCTGGGTTTCATCCCCAACACAAGGAGGAGGAGGGGAGGAGGGAGAGGGAGGGGGAGGAGGAAAGAAGTCTTTATTGAGGACATATGTGATTCAAGTCCAACTGAGTGAGAATATAGTGATCACATTGTGCCTTAAATAGGCTTCATGGCACATTATCTATACTATTTTTGTCTTAGAAAAAAATGTTTTTCCTTCTAAACAAGTAATATTTCAGCAAGCTTTTAGAATACAGTTCATCAGTAAATTGAATATGGCATACAAATTCAGATTAATGAATCATTAATAAAACATCCTGAACTAAAAACTGAGACTTGTTCATGTTCCTAGTCCCTGATACATACTACTTCAGTACCCTTGCACGTGCCATTTCCTTTAACTGTGGTGCTTTTCCATTTCTTTTGCCTAGTTACTGTTTTTTTTTTTTTTTTTTTTTTTTTCTCCTTGACGGGAAGGGAAGAGCCCTTAGCCCTGCTTGTTACTTTTCTATTCATTCCCCAGAGTTTGGCTCATTATCTCTTCTTCAATGAAGCTTCCTTTCATTTGTCAGCTGGATTGATTTCCTTTAGTCATTTATATGCTTTTATTTTACTTGGACTTCTCTTTTGTAGCACCTATCATAATTTTAATTAAGTAATTATGCCAACATGTATTCAAAGTCCATCTCTTCTGCCAGAATATAAACTAGTATGATAGTATCCATCTCATTTAACATTGTTTCCTTAGTAGGTCTTGAATCCTAGCTTAGAATCCCCTATAGGAAGATAGGACAACAGTTGGTGGTGATGGTTCATGCCTGAATCCCGGCAATTCGGGAAGCTTGAGACAGAAGGATTTGCATATTCAAGACCAGCTTCTGTAGCTTAGTGAGACTGTCTCAAAATAGAGAATAAAAAGGGGAAAAGGCTGGGGATATAGCTCAGTGGTAGAGTGCCCCTGGGTTCTATCCCCAGTTCTACCAGAAAAAAAAAAAAAAAAAAGAGGAAGATATGACAATATGGGAAAAGCATGAGAAATAAGAAGTTCCGGGGAATGTGACTCTGTGGTAGGGTGCTCGTCTAGCATGCATGAAGCCTCGGGTTCAATCCCTAACACCACAAAAAGAAAAACATCCCAACAAGGTCATGTGCTCATATTAAGCTTTAAAATTTCTATTTGCTTTTGCTTGACTTGTCTGGTTCGTTGCCATGTGCTAGAATGTTGAATAACTTTTTTTCTTAAGTGATGAGGACTGAGATGCCATGTGAAAAAATACTTGAAAAGGGAAACAAAGGATTAGGTAGTGTGTCTTTGTAAAGCATAAAAGAATTGCATTCATGTGGTTTTGTATGAAATATGCCTCATTTTAAGCATGTTTTATTCATAAACACTCAAGAATTCATCAAGACCTTGATGTTCACATATTTGACTCTTATTTTGAAGGTTATAGCGCCATCATGTGGATAGTTTGTTTTTCTCAAATAAAATGAAACAATTTTATAATAGAAATTGGACAACTGATTAGAAAACCCAATTACCCCACACCAGGAATGACTGCTTATAATTTAGTATTGCTTTCTAAAACTAGCAGTGTAAAGATTCACCCAAGGACTTCAATCTGAATTTTGAGCATGCAGAACTTTGAAAGTGATTTAAATTAAAAAAACAAAAACAAAAACAAACCTGAGTACCATAATTTAGGGATATATGCAACCTTGGCATGTTTGTGCACACCTGTAATCCCAGAAATTTGGGAGGCTGAAGCAGGAGGATCTAAAATTCAAAGGCAGCCTGGGCAATTTAGCAAAATGCTGTCTCAAAATTAAATAATAATAATAATAATAATTTTTTAAAAAATTTAAAAGGACCAAGCACTTGCCTGGCATGCATGAAGCTCAATCCTCAGTACTAGGCTAGGGATGTACTCAATGATAAAGCACTTGCCCAGGTTATAAAACCCTGAATTTAATCCCCCAAAATCCCCTGTACTAAGAGAAAGGAAAAAAATGGAGCAGTCTGTACAGATGTTTAGTTTTCTTTATTTTCTTGGTTTTTAAAAAATATTTTTTAGTTGTAGATGGACACAATATCTTTATTCATTTATTTTTATGTGGTGCTGAGGATCAATCCCAGTGCCTTGCACATGTGAGGCAAGAGCTCTACCACTGAGTTATAGCCCCATTCCCTATTTTCTTGGTTTTAAAAAAATTTTCTTGGTCTTCCCCTACCTGCCCATCCCTCCAGTGCTGGGGATTTAGCCCAGGCCATCACATATGCTAGGCAAGTACTCTACCACAAAGCTATGCCCAAGCCTTCTTCATTTTCTTTATTTCTGGATAGTGGACAGTGAAAAACAAGCTGGGGTCAAAGTCTTTTTTGCTATGTTCTGAAAAGATAAGAGTAACATATGGTTATTTGTGTAAAGAATAAAAAAAAAATCACCTTAGACTGGATTAGGAGAGCAATATAGTCTAAGGAAAAGAGTTCCACAAAATAATCTCCCTGAAAATTCAATCAAACCTAGATCTATGAATACCAAACTATTTGCCTAAAAGACTTGGTGCATGAACTTTCATGAGGAATTAAAAATTAGTTAATATACTCATTCAATGTTAAACGGATCTCCACTAGGTACTAGACATGATAAAATATGGTCAAGGAACTCTACAGTGCAAATATGGACCCATAGAAGTATCAAGTTGGAAGGAAATTTAAAATTGTTTTAGCTAGGTGTGATGACTCAGGCCTATAATCCCAACAATGCAGGAGGATGAGGTAGAAGGATCATGAGTTCAAAGTCAGCCTCAGCAATTTAGTGAGGCCCTCAACAACTTAGTGAGATCCTGTTTCAAAATAAAAAATAAAAAGGAGGGGGCTCAGCACCCCTGGATTCAATCTTCAGAACCAAAAAAAAAAAAAAAAATCTGTTTTCCAACTTTGTTTAGCTGTTTTTAAGTTAAAAATAACTGGACTGATAAAAACAGGTCCACTTAAGCTGAAAATGAGTACTACCCCCTCTAAGAAGGAAGATGTGGTTAAAAAATGTCCTTTGCATTTCACAGTTAGAAGATCATGTAACAAACTGGGCATGGTAGTACACACCTGTAATCACAACTATTCCAGAAGTTTAGGCAAAAGAATTGCAAATTGGAGAACAGCCTGGGCAATGTAGCAAAACCGTGTCTCAAAAAAATGGGAGCAATGATGCACACCTGTAATCCCAGAGATTTGGGAGGCTGAGGCAAGAGGATAACAAGTTTCAGGTCAACCTGGGCAACATAGTAAGACCCTGTATCAAAATAAAAAATAAAAAGGCCTGGGGATGTAGCTCAGTGTTAAAGTAGCCCTCCGTTCAATCCCTAGTAAGAAAGGGAAGGGGAGGGCAGGGGAGGTGAGGAGAGGGAGAGGGAGGAAGGAAGGATCTTAAAACCTTCTGTCCCAGTCATAGCTGCACTTGAACTTGGTCAAAAGGTGGAGAAGAAATGCCCCTCTTGTCTGTAGGATCTGTAGCATTATCCTCTTTTAAGCCCAATATTGGTAATATTTTTCTGTTTCTCTTTTTCTATTGATCTTTTCAAAGAAGCTGAATTTGGATTTTTCTCTTGTTTTCTATTGCATTAACTTTTCCCTTGTTTTTATTATTTCCTTTCTTCTGTTTGCATGGTTGTAATCCACTCTTCTAAGTTATTTTGGGTGGATTCTTAGATCATTGGTCTGAGACATCTACTTCTCTACTGAAAGCATTAATACTACAAATTTCCTCCAGCATTGTTTCAGCTGAATCTTACAAACTTTTACATGTTGTTATTTCATTTTCATTCAGATATTTCCTGATTTTCCTGTTTGTTTTCTTCACCATATGGGTTATGTAAAAAGACACTGCTTGTGATGAGTTCTCTCCGCCCAGGGCTTCATATATGACACATGAGAGGCAAGTACTCTACCACTGAGCTATGCCCCCGGCTCCTGGAAGAGGCTTTATTTTTGTTTTCAATTTTCAAAGATATTTTTGCTGCATAAAGAATTCCACATTGGGCTAGGGATGTAGCTCAGTTGGTAGAGTGCTTGCCTTGCAAGCACAAGGCCCTGGGTTCAATCTCCAGCACTGCCAAAAAAAGGGAAAAAAAAATTCCACACTGATTTTTTTTTTCTTTCAGTGCTTTAAAGATGTCTCCATTTTTTTGCTGACTTTCATAATTTCTGATGCGAAGTCTACTTTTTTCCTTGTATTTTTCATTAATATTTTTATTTTAAATTAACATACAATAATTGTACATCTTTATAGGTTACAGTGTGACATTTCAAGGCATGTATACAAGGGATAAGGATCAGATTAGGGTAATTGACATCTATCACCTCTAATATTTACATTTCTTTGTTTTGGGAACATTCAAAATCCTTTCTACTAGCTATTTCCAAACATTCAATTAATTACGTAAGCTATAGCTACCCTACGGGGCTAAGAACGTTAGAAAGTATCTTAACACTGCAAGCATCCTCTCATTCTTCCTCTTCCCTTTCATCTAAGTCTGTTTTAATTCTTGCAAGAAAGGGAGAGGGAGGGAGGGAGAGAGGGAAAGAGAGAGAGAGAGAGGTCAGTTATGTCCTTTTGAAACTTTAAGATTACTAGATTACTAGTGTAGGTGAAGAATAACGTTTTAATTCCATAATTAAGGCAATGATCTCCTGAAGATTCTACCTGATACCCTATATAAGGTCTTTCCACTGTGACTCATGGAAACGTGGATAATTTATTCCCAGTCCTTTGCAAGGTCTAGGAATTGTTCTGTTAACTCCTTTCCAGAGATTATGTCCCTAGTATGTGTCTATATATCTCTCTATATCTCTATATCTATATCTATATAATTTTTTTCCAGTGCTAAGGATTGAACCCAGGGCTTCACATATGCTGGGCAAGCGCTCCACTACTGACCTACATTCCTAACACCCAATTTATATTTCCTGAAACTCAGCCAAAGACTTGAAGAAACTTTTTCCAAGTCTCTAGACATCTATCTATGGCTGGGTGTGGTGACGCACGCCTATAATCCAAGCGACTTGGGAGGCTGAGTCAGGAGGATCACGAGTTCAAAGCCAGCCTCAGCAACTTAGCGAGGCCCTAAGCAACTCAGTGAGACCCTGTCTCTAAATAAAATACAAAATAGGGCTGGGGATGTGGCTCAGTAGCCAAGAGTCCCTGAGTTCAATCCCTGGTTCCAAAAAAAAGAAAGACATCTATCTATGACTCTATCCTCTCTAACACTCTCTCCTGCAAATTCTGTTGACCTTGGCCTCCTTGAACTCTGGTATTTATATCCTCAACTCAGGGACAGAGCCATGCTTTCCCTGGGTTACCTTTAATGACACTTTGCAGGCAGTAAGCTGGTTTAATTGTGAGGCTCATCTGTTTTCCTTTTCTTCAAGGATCACAGTCCTACACTGCCTTTTGTTATCCATTGTCTGGAAATTGTTGCTTTATGAAATTTGACTACTTTTTTAGTTGTTTTAGATAGGAGAATAAATCCAGTTTGGGTTGGTCCATCTTGGCTGACAGCAGATTTCCAGTAGACGAGATTTCAGCAAGTTTTTGTAAGACCAAAATTATAGAAGACCCAAACACAGGCTAAAAAAGGGAATGCAAGTGAGAAGCAATTTGATTTATTCTGAAGAACTTCTAAGAGGTTCAGAACAAGGATTTACTAGGGACGTCACTCCTCCAGAGATGCTTTTCCTGATTGCTTCACCTACTGTAACATCCTCCCAATCACATTCATCCATTACTATGTTTAATTTTCTTTACAATATTAATTACTAAATGAAACATCTTTTCCTTTGCTTACCTGATTTTTACCAGTTTTCCCTCACTAGAATGCAAGTTCATTGAGAACCCAACCCTGTGAATGCTGTGTCCCAGCACCTAGAACACTGCATGGCACATATTAGATATGCAGTGATTAATAACTTAATGAAAAAAAGATGAATGAATGAATAAACATAGAATTCTACCCGATTGAATTTTTAGGATTTAAAAACTTATTTTATTTATTTATTTAGGTACTGGGAATTTAACCCAGTTGTGTTTTCCACTGAGCTGTATCTCCAGTCTTTTTTTTTTTTAATTTTTTATTTTGAGATAAGGTCTCACTAAGTTGCCCAGGCTTGCTTCAAACTTGCCATCTTTCTGTTTCATCCTCCCATTTCTTCGATTACATGCATGTACCACCATATCTGCTTAGGTTTAAAAACCAGAATTAATTTAATGAACATCGAATACCTGTGTGACTGTTAATATGTTATAGGGAGACTCAGGAAGCCCTGTGGAAAGGTCCAGATAGACCATGTGGATTGAGGCCTTCTGCCAAAAGCAGTACATATGAGTTTGGAAGTTGATTAGGCGTAAACAAGCCTTCAGATGACAATAGCCCAAGCTGATACCTTGACTGCAATCTCACAAGAAATCTTGTGCAGTTGGGCAAGATGGTGCATACCTGTAATCCCAGTAGTTCAAGGGACTATGGCAGGAGGATCTCAAATTTGAGGCTAATCTGGGCAATTTAGTTGAACCTATCTCACAATAAAATAAAAAGGGTTGAGGATATATCTCAGTGGTAGAGTACTTGCCTAGAATGTGCAAAGAACTGGGATCAATCCCAGGTGCCACAAAAAAAATAAAAATAAATAAATGAATTTGAAAAGGACTGGAGATAAAGCTCATTGGTGGAGTACCCTGGATAATAAATAAATATTTCTTTCTATAGTTCTGGGGATTGACCCTAGGGCCTTGTGCATGCTAGGTAGGCAAGCACTCTTCCACTGAGCTATATCCCTCTGCCTTTCTTAAAATTTTTGAGGTCTAGCTAAATTGCTCAGTTTGCTCAACCTTGCCATCCTCCTGCTTCACATTTCTCAGTAGATGGGATTACAAGTGTGTGCTCCCATACCCAGGATAAATATTTATCCCACTAGGTTTTGGGATAGTGTTGTACAGTAATAGATAGCTAATACGTTCTAACGTTGGCAAACTAGGATTGATCCTTGGTCATTTCTTTGTCCTTCAATTCTAATATCAAGGCCATCTAGGTATCTCCCAAGTCTCCCATTTCTCCCTCTCTCCTACCACATCTTCATCCAAACTACTGCCAATTCTTCAAACTGTATATTTCTGGAGATTCTTTATGTATATCTGTTTATCGACAGCTATGGGACATACTTGAAGTAAACTAGCCTTGTGTATAAAATCTTGGCCTTCAGTCTTCTTTGGAATCCATTACCTACAATCCCTTTTCAGATCAGAACCACTCTGCTCTCCAACCAGCTAAGGACAATGCAGGCATATTTATCCTTTTTCTTTATTACTAAAAGTTAAAATAATAACATCAGGCCCACTGTCTTAGGCCATTCAGGCTGGGTGGTTTATATACAACAAATTCAATTTCTCAAATTTCTGGAATTTGAAGTGTTTAAGATCAAGCCACCATTAGATTTCATATCTGGTGAGGGCAAACTTCCTGGTTCATACTTGACTGTCTACTGACTGTGTCCCCTACATGGAAGAACAGGTAAAGGAGCTCCCCAGGATCTCTTTATCTACTTTTTTTTGTGGTTCTTGGGATGATTCCATGTCTTCACACATGCTAGACAATTGTTCTACTGTTGAGCTATGTTCTCTGCCTTTTTTGTATTTTATTTTGAGACAGGGTCTCACTAAGTTGCTTAGGGCCTTGCTGAATTGCTGAGGCTGGCCTTGAACTTGTGATCCTCCTACCTCAGCCTCCCAAGTTGCTGGGATTGTAGCTGTGTACCACCAGACCCTGCTAGAGTATCTTTTTAGAAAAGGCACAAATTCTGTTCATGAGGGCTCCACCGTTATGATCTCATCACCTCTCAAAGCCCAACCCCCAAATGCCATCACATTGGGGGTTAGGTTTCAGTGTATAAATTTATGGGGTGGGCTGGGATGGGGTGCAACATGGATTTTTAGTCTACAGCTTTTACACATTTTTATTTATCCTCCAACTTTTGACCCTTTATATTTCAGAAATTATTGGGGATCTGTATTTTTCTCATCTTTCATAGTTCCTGTGTGTAAATACATAGTCCCATACCAATATATCATTTTTGTGAATTTTTTCTATATGGCATTTGTTGATGAGATTATAGGCGTGTGCCATTGTGCCTGGTTAAATTCATGGTTTTTAATAAAAACTTGTGTTTAACATTAACTGTACTCCCTTTGTTGTATGTAATTATTTAATTTTTTGGAAACTAAATCTGGCCTATCACATTTAATCCTTGTTAAATGACATGCTGTTTGTTTCAACTGTTTCTGGAGTCTGAGTGTATCTTTAAGTATCTTGATTCTGTGCTGACATTTAGTTGAATTAGTTTGTCATTGATGTATTGGGTGCCTAGTATTTGCACATTACTACAGTTTCATTAACATTTTACTTATCTTTAATACAACTACAACTGGAAAATAAGCCCAGAAATTCCACCACTCCCACCACACCAAGGTCCCTTTGGGCAATCAAACCAGATGAAGGATAGAAAAGGCTGAAGACCTGGGCATGGTAGCGCCTGCCTGTAATCAGAGCAACTCAGGAGGCTGAGGCTGGAGGACTGCAAATTCATGGCCAGCCTGAGCAACTTAACAAGGTCCTATCTCAAAATAAAATTTAAAAGGTATGGGGTATAGCTCAGTGGTCAAGCACCCCTAGAGTTAATCTCAGTGGAACAAGTAATGTCTTCTGCCATGTTCTCGTGTGTGTGTGTGTGTGTGTGTGTGTGTGTATGTTTATCTCATAGTAACTTTTTTTTTACAGCTAATGGACTGTATTTAAGCATATTTAAGCTCTTTCAGATGTTGGAGACAGGAAATTTACCATAAATCTAATGAAACTTCAATATCCTTTCCCTTGCCCAATGCTGAGCCCTAACATTTTTATTTGGAATTTTGTATTCTTTTTCTTAATGTGGTTTTGGACCTATTCCTTGGCAAGACAGCATTTTCTTGCGAACCCTTAGATTAAATACAGTGGAGGAAGAATGAATGGGGGGTAGAGTACGAGAGTAATATAAGCTCAAACTGCCTGGAGAAAATCATGCATTGATGCAAACATTTCAAGTTGGGATGAAACTATCTTAAAGACTTACTGGTTTCAGGATTAGGTAATTTATAAATGTCCAATGGATCGAACAGTGAATGAAGGAATGTTAAATTAGGGAGCTTTTCATACTGATTCACAACTATTTCTTTCCCTTAATAGATAAGACAGCACTATTCAGTTTACATTTTATAGAATCTCAACAACTATTAGGGCTGGAACTAACCCATGATCACCTAGTTGAAGTTGTTTATTTTATTACAAAAGCACAGACATTTAAATGATGTGTGTGACATCATAGCTGCAACAGGGCCCCCTTTCTCGTGCTCTGTTAGTTTACTCTAATTAGAAGCCTTTTCCCTTTGATGTGCTAGAATTAGTTCAATGAGCTGAGCACAAGCTGTACTACTACCAACATCAAGAGCAACTGCTCTAGTTCTGGTCTAACCACATCTACTAATTATGCTTTTGTCACCAGTGTAGAACTGAATTATGCCAAAGATTGGTTTTGAGCCAAGGTGTTTTGGGAATAGTAAGAGATGATTCAAAAGGAATAGGAGTTCTTCTGTGTGCAGTGACTGAGCTGTAAGAGTATTTAGCATGCTTTCAAATGTGAGGGGTCAAAATTTTGGTCACAAAGGTTGATAGCAGGAATCATTTTTCATGAATCTATTGTGTTGATACTTTAGTCACTTAAATCTTCATTCTGTCTTCTAGAAAAGCAGGGAAACTATTTGACCCTAAATATCAAAGCTGCTATTTTGATGTGAGTTTATCTAATGATATTAAAATATTCTCAGACAATAACTAGACATTGGTACTAATGAGGTCAAAGCTGGGTCTCCCTTTAGACCAGTTGTCTCCATGCTGAAAACAACTCACTCTACAGCCAAGCTGTCCCACAATTATAAGCCTTTGTCTCAAAGGCAATCAGGTGAAAGTGTGTTGATGGCTTGACACCTATCACCTTTACCTTTTTATGAAAAAAAAAAAAGACTAAATTAAATGCTTTCCTGCTAAGTCATCTCCAAATGCTTATCTTGCTTTTGAAATAGAGATCCAGCAATAGACTTTGAAGGCTGTGGGGTAGGGAATCAAGAACTTTGGATTTGTATTCTCAAAGCAAAGGTTTTAGTTCCAGATTAAGATAAATTTCATAGTCTTTCTGCCCCTCACTTTTCTCTTTTGTCAAATGGGACACTAATACTTGTCCTTTCTACCTCACAACGTTGCAGAATTAAAATTGGGTAACATAGCCTCATAGTTGTTCTTTACAAATTAATTCATACTTCTTTGTTCTTGTAGCAGCATGTGGTTTTAACCTTGAAAAAATTAGCATGCATTTTTATTTTCTTTTCCTGCTTTGGGAATTCTTTAGTCCATGGGGTTTTTTTGTTTTGTTTTGTTTTGTTTTTTGTTTGTTTTTTTTCCTGCAGCACTGAGGATGAAACCCAGGACCTTGCACATACCAGACAAGTCCTCTACCACTGAGCTACACTACAAGTCCTCAGCCCATATTTACAGTAGAATTAGGTAAGGTTGAAGAGGTCATTTTTAGGGTAAAAAATATTTCCTATTCATGTATTAATGATTTGTTTTATGTTTCCCAGAGAGTAGTCAGGAATATTAGTAACCAGTAATATTTTTCTTTTCTTTGTTTTTGTTTTGCTTTTCTTTTTCTTTTTTTCTTTCTGCGGTATTGGAGATTCAACCCAAGTCCTCATGCACTGAGCTACATTCTCAGCCCTTTTTAAAAATTTCATTTAAGATAAGGTCATGCTAAGTTGCCAAGGCTGGCCTTTGATCTTACCAGCCTCCTGTGTAGCTGGTATTATAGATGTGCACCACTGTGCCTGGCAGTAATCAGGAATTTGTATCAAAGAAATGGAAGAAAGCAGAAATTTAGAGTAGAGAATAAACAAAGGAAGGAATTGTAGTTAATAGGCATGGGAAACTATCAAAGAATATTTAAAATTAGAAACACCTATCAAATCAGGAAAATGTGGATTGAGAAGCAGTTCTAAACCCAGAAGATGCCTAAGCCCAGAAATGATAGATTTCTAAGTAAAATACTGCTCAAGTACCCAGGAAATATGGAATAAGACTGTTAGCTAACTAACTGTTTAGCTTATGGGGTAGTCCTTCTGCCAATTACAGGTTTTTTCCATGCACATACAACTCAGAAAAGTCCCAAAGATGTCTGTAAGCTCAAAGAATCTGTACTTATTAGCATGATGGTATAATAAATCCTACCTCTATGGAGAGTATGTTTGGGTACTGAGATGGTAAGGTTTGGATGCTACGACACATAAAATTATAAATCAATGGATGGGAGGCCAGGGTTGTGGTTCAGTGGTAGAGCACTTGCCTAGCACATATGAAGCACTGGGTTGAATCCTCAGCACCACATAAATAAATAAATAAATAAATAAATAAATAAATAAAATTTTAAAAAGAGATATTGTGCCCATCTACAACTATAATAAAAAATAAATAAATGGGATAAGCTTAATTATAGTTTGGAGGAAGAACTATAATTCCAATAATTGTATTATAATAACAACAATACAATTACAATAGTTATAGTAAAAATGAATTTAATATAATTTTTAGAATAAAATGAATTTTTAGTTTAGTTCAACTCCTCTGAAGTCCTGTGCTAAGGAATGATTGAGGAAAAATAAGAAAAATAATTGTGACTCTCATATTAACATGTGTCAATGACTTTAATTAGTTAAACAATGAGAAAACCAGGAATATGTTACTAATGACTCAAAGGAGAATTCAAAGAGCAGACACATATAGATTAGGAATAGAAAAGTGAATATGCAAATGTATACAAAACTGGCTTTTTTCAGGGGATAGAAACAAGAGGAAGAGGGAAATCATTTGTATGTCTATAATGTGTGCTATTGATTATTTACAAATTACTGAATGTAAAAAACAGTACAAAGACCTTGAAAAGTCCAAAATTCCTGTACAGCCCAACAAACTAGAAAGATATGTTCTACACAAGGCCTCATGATCCACTGAAACATTTTTTTTAACCTGTACTCTTCCATCTTATGACCAAAACAATCTCAAAGAAAAACTATTCATCACAAAATAAAATCAACTTCTTTAGACTCGGCCTTATTATTTACACAAGTGCAGCAACAGTTTTTCCCCAAAAGGAATATCCTTTTACCCCAATGACATAGGACTTGTAGAGTACTTTGATTTCCCTCATATCCTCCTCTTCTTCCCTCTGCCCAGGCTCTTCTAACTCTACCCCTCCCATTTTTCAAGTCCCAAGTTCATAAAGTCTAGTACCACAGTTTAACCGTTCACTCACTGATTGAAGGGCATTTGCATCATTTCCAGTTCAGGGCTATTATAAATAAAGCTGCCACGAACATTTGCGCACAGTGTGTGAGTGTGTGTGTGTGTGTGTGTGTGAGAGAGAGAGAGAGAATATAGGTCTTCATTTCTCTAAATAAATGCCAAGGAGTAGGATTGATGGGTTATATGATAGTTGCATGTTTAGTTTTAAAGAACTGGCCAAACTTGAGCCATTGAGTTTCTCTGAATTTTCACCAGCAGCTGGTGTCATCACTGTATTTTTATTTTAGTGGTTCTGAAAGTTCTGTCGTAAAATCTCATTGTGCTTTAAATTCTCATTTCCTTAGTAGCTAATGATATTGAGCATCTTTTCAAGTATTTATTTTCCTGCTATATATCCTCTTTAATGAAATATTTCTTAATAACATAACTTTCATCCACTTTTTAATTGGATGTTTTGGTTTTCTTTTCTCCTCCTCCTTCTCCTTCTCTTCCTCCTCCTTCTTCCCTCCTCCTCTTCCCTTTCTCCTTCTTCTTCTTCTTTCCTAAAACTGGGATTGAACCCAGGGTCTCACACATATGCCCTACCACCCCAGCCCAAATTTTTAGATTATGTGGAGTTTTTTGTTGTTACTTGCTTTTTGGTGGGACTGGAGATTAAACCCAGTGGTGCACTATCACTGAGCTACATTCCCCGCTACATATAAATAATTTTCTTTTTTATTTTGAGACAGGGTCTTGCTAAGTTTGAGTTTGACCTCCAACTTGTGATCCTCCTGGATCAGCCTCCCAGGTTGCTGGAATAACAGGTGTGTACCACCATGCCTGCATCCAAATTTTTAGGTTTTCTCCCCTCCCTCATATTTTTAGTTTTTGTGAAACCCAGTTGTCACTAAGCCAGTAATGCATATAGCACTTTTTCTCCTTTATGAATCCTGTCTTGTTGTCAAGTCTAAAACCTTTTTGCCTAGCCCTAAATCTTGGCGATTTTCACCTTTTCAAAACATTTTTATTCTGTGACCCATTTTTCAGTTGATATTTGTATAAGTTATGTGCTTTAGTCAGTTTTTCTGCTGCTGTGACTAAAAGACCTGACAAGAACAATTTTAAGGAGGAAATAATATATTTGGGGGGTCAAGGTTTCAGAGGTCCTCAGTCCATAGAGAGCTGGCTCCATTCTTTGGGGCTAAAAGTGAGGCAGAACATCGTGGTGTGGAAAAGTGTGGCAGAGGGAAGCAGTTGGGGGGATGATCAAGAAGCAGAGACAGTCTCCACTTGTTACAGCCACAGAAAACAGATTGGAATGTTCATGTTCCCCAGGGAGATTCTCCATCGTGATTGGGAGAGTCAGCCCCACCCCCATATCCCAAATCCCCTCCCTGTAGCCCACCCAGTCCCAAGTCCCCTCCCTGAGCCCACCCCGACCCCTTCCCCTCCCTATAACCCCACCCTGGTCCCTTCCCGCGCCCTATAAAAGTTGACAAAGAAAGAACTGGGGCACAATTTCCCCACACCCCGCTTTTAGGCCATCGCTGGCCAGCTAAAATAATAATAATAAAAGGCTTCTTTTGGCTTTACGTGATCGGCTTGGATGACTTTATTTCCTTGGGTACAACACACTCACCAAATACAAAGTGTATACCCTAAAGGCACAACCCCAATGACCCACCTCCTCTAACCACACCCCACCTACCTTCAGTTACTACTCAGTTAATTCCATCAGGGGATTAATTCAATGATAGGTTTAAGACTGTCATAACCCAGTGATTTTTTCCTCTAAGTCTTCTTGCATTGTCTCATACCTGAGCTTGTGGGGGACATCTCACATCCAAATCCATAACAGTATGAGTTTATATTGAGGCATATTATTATTTTTGCCTGTGGAAGTACATTTGCTCCAGTCCTGTTTATTCAAAGGGTCTACTGAAATTTTTAACTGAAAAATAATTGTTATTTTTTTTACTTTTTATGTGGTACTGGGGATAGAACACAGAGCCTCGCACATGCCGGGCAAGCACCCTACCTACCACCTGAGCTATATTCCCAAGTCAGAAAAGTTATTTATAAATGTTGTACTTGAATCTCTCTTAAGTGCCTTTGTGCCTTTGTTTGTGTGTTCATTATTTTATACTCTGAACTTTATCTTTCTTTTCTAGAAGTTAAGAAAACATGTTCTGCCTGGTCTTTCTTCCCTTGGGAACTTTTTAAAAAAATTTTTTAGCTTTGATAGAACTTTATTTTATTCATTTATTTATACGTGGTGCTGAGAATCAAACCCAGTGCCTTATGCATGCTAGGCAAGTGCTCTACCACTAAGCCACAGCTCCAGCACCACCTTGGGTACCGTAGAAGGGCTGTTTTTTCTTCATTTTATCACCAAACTTCAAGTCTGCCAATAAAGAAATTTGGGAAAGCAGAAGGATCACTGGAGATGATCTAACTTTGTCATTAAATTATC
Source organism: Glaucomys volans (assembly GCA_020662805.1). Lineage (NCBI taxonomy): Eukaryota > Metazoa > Chordata > Mammalia > Rodentia > Sciuridae > Glaucomys > Glaucomys volans. The sequence goes on along the minus strand of JAJEJO010000568.1, from coordinate 235,871 downwards.
CTTGAATGACACCACCCCAGCTCCCACTAGTGTTTGGTTAGAACAATTCTAGCATGGTTACTATTCAAATTTTTATTTTGATAAACAATACTTAATATTCAAATTTTGATCTTTAACAATCACCACTATAAAGAACTAGAAATCCTTGGGAAGTTTCTGATTCTTTTTCACCATGCAAGGAAATTTTAAGATGGGCTTTGAACATCTTGTTGCTAGAAAAAAACTTCTGGAGTACTACTGAACAGGTATAGGAACCAGATAAGGAGAAATCTCTAGCTAAGCTGTAACTTAAGCATTAACCATAAAACAATAATTATACTGTACTGAAATAATTTTCATCTGCAAACAACTATGAGTGCATCAATATTCTCTGAAAGAGAGGAGTTAAGAACACTGTGATAAAGGGCACTTGTAAATTCACACCACAAAAAGCAGCCATATTAGGATATACTGCAATTAAATCTTGTTATTCACTTGGAGTTTATTTGTGTATTTATTTATTTATTCCCCTTGCAGGACTGGCAATTGAACCCAGGGTCTCACGCATGCTAGGTAAGCGCTCTACTACCCAGCCCCACCTGCTTTTCTTTTCTTTTCTTTTTTTGATGCCAGGGATTGAAGCCAGGGGCACTCAATCACTAAGCCACATCCCCAGCCCTTTTTTAGAAAATATGTTTTTAGTTGTTGATGGACCTTTGTTTTATTTATTTATATGCAGTGCTGAGACTCAGTGCCTCACACATGCTAAGCAAGTGCTCTACCACTGAACTGAAATCCCAGCCACATCCTCAGCCCTTTTTTGTATTTTATTTAGATACAGGGTCTACTGAGTTGCTTAGGGCCTCCATAAGGTGCTGAGGCTCGGTTTGAATTCCCAATCCTCGTGCTTCAGTCTCCCAAACTGCTGGGATTACAGACGTGCACCATGGCACCCTCCCCCACCTGCTTTTATTGTGTTAAGTATTAGCTTTGCTGCTTTGTACTTACTATAGATGAACAATATAAATCAATATATACATTTTACTTTAAAAATACAGCTTAGTAGTAGAGCATTTGCCTAGCATGCATGAAGTCCTAAATTTAATCCCCAGTACTGAAAAATAAAAAATGCAGATTTAAAGTTTTGAAAGGTAATAGGGTAGTTCATCAACAATAATAATAATAAAGGAATGTCAACCAAATGCCTACAGAATGGCAGTTGATGAGACTTCCAGGGAACACAAAAAGAAGTCACAGTTTCTTAGACATAAGTGGGACAATGAGGAGCTTGGTTGTAGTTCAGATAAGAAATGCTAATTTAGCCGGGTGTGGTGGCTCATGCCTGTAATCCCAGCACCTGGGAGGCTGAGGTAGGAGGATCTTGAGTTTAAAGCCAGCCTCAGCAATTTAGCGAGGCTCTAAGCAACTCAGTGAGAACCTGTCTCTAAATAAAATACAAAATAGGGATGGGGATGTGGCTCAGTGGTGGAGTGCCCCTGGGTTCAATCCCCACAACCAAAAAAAAAAAAAAAAAAAAATGCTAATTTAGTGGAATGTGGTAATGCACACCTGTAATCCCAGCTGATGGGGAAGCTGAGGAAGGAGGATCACCATCCTCAGCAACTTAAGGAAACTCTGTCTAAAATTAAAAAAAAAAAAAATTAGAAAGAGCTTGGGATATGACTCAGTGGTTAAGTGCCCCTGTATTAGAAAGGAAGGCGGGAAGGAAGGAAGGAAGGAAATCCAGACTATCCTAATCAGGCCATATGAAATTGCATAGGACATTAAAGTAAAAACTAGGATAAGCTGGGCACGGTGGCGCATCCCTGTAATCCCAGCACTTGGGAAGCTGAGGCAGGAGGATTGTGAGTTCAAAGCCAGCCTCAGCAACTTAACAAGACCCTAAGCAACTCAGTGAGACCCTGTCTCTAAATAAAATACAAAATAGGGCTGGGGACATGGCTCAGTGGTGGAGTGCCCCCGGGTTCAATAACCAGTACCAAAAAACCAAAAAACAAAAAACAAAACTAGGATAAAGGTAAAACTGAAGGAATATCCATAAGACACTTAAAACTTACATTAAATCAAAGCCAGTAGGCTAATGTAAGGGGATCACAAGTTCCAGGGCAGCCTAGGCAACTTAGCGGCACTCTATGCAAAATAAAAAGGGCTCGGGATGTAGCTCAGAGGTGGAGCAGTAGAGCACTCACCGAGCATGTGTGAGGTTCTTGGTTCAATTCAATACAGCAAAGCAAAACAACACACCATGAACTCATACTAAATCAAAATTTATTGTAAATTCTAGCTAAAAGTCATGGACTTGGGATCTCTTGTTGAAGTGAATAGACTTGGACAAGAAGAAGGAGTTCAGGAATCGGGGTGTAGATCAATAGTAGAGTGCTTGCTTGGCACATTCAAGTCCCTGGGTTCTATCCTCAGTACCACAAAAAAGGATGAGGAGCTCAGTGTGTTATCACAAAATAAAGTTGAATCATCCTATAAGTAGTTCCCTGGACCCATGCCCAAGTTCAAAGCCTCTGTCTATAACCTATCTCTGCAACTGTGATTCAGTGTTGAATGTTAGATGAAGAGACTGCAACAAGTGTGAGATTATATTTCTATCCTTCTAAATGGAGTGACTTTGCAACTGTGGGTAGATGAAGAAATAAGTACAGAAATAGTAAATTATAGCTGGGTGTGGTGGTACATGCCTGTAATCCTAGAAACTCAGGAGGCTGAGTCATGAGGATTGCAAATTCAAGACCAGCCTCAGCAACTTAGCAAGACCCTATCTCAAAATAAAAGATACAAAGGACAGAGGATGTCACCCAATTGTAAAGGGCCCCTGAGTTCAATCTTCAAAGAAGAAGAGGGTGGAGGAGGAGGAGCAGGAAGAGGATGGGGGAGGAAGGAGAAGAAACAGTTAAATTATACCCATAGCATTAATATTTTTTGTTTGTTTTAAAATAAATTTTGTGGAACATAGTCATATAACATATTTATATAATATCTGTATAATACATATTCTCATACTTTAAAATGTCAAAAACTGTACAGCAAGACGAAGTATTATATGGTGGTAAAGGGCTCAATTCATCCAGGGATGCTCTAATTATAAATGATGCTGGCGATTGAATCCAGGGGCACTCTACTACTGAGTTAATCCTTAGCATTTTTTATTTCTTATTTTGAGATAGGTCTCTCTAAATTGTACAGATTAGTCTCAGCCTCCCGAGTTCCTGAGATTACAGGTGTGTACCACCATGCCAGACAACAATTGCAAACATATATCCACTAAACGCTGGAGCACCTAAATATGCAAAGAAAATACAGATCTGAAGTGAAAGGTAGACAGTAATACAATAATAGTAAGGGACTCCCATAACCCACTTTTAGCAATGAACAGATCATCTAGAAAGAAAATTTATAAGGAAACCTAGGACTTAAATTATATTCTAGATCAAACAAATTAAACAGACACATTTATAATATTATATCAATAAAATATACATTTTTCTCCATTACATATGGATAGATCAAGATCACATTCATCCATGAAACAAGTTTTAAGAAGATTGAAAAATCATATGTGTTTTTTGACTACAGTCGTTTGAAAACAGAAACCACTAACAAGAATTTCAGAAACACTACAAATACATGAAAACTAAAGCACATGCTCCTGAAAAACCAATGGGTTGAAGATGAAATTAAATGGAAAATTGAGACAAACAAAAATGGAAACACAACATACCAAAGTATATGGGATGCAGCAAAAAACAATTCTAACAAGGAAGTTTATGGCAATAAACACCTAAATGAAAAGAGAAGAAGTATTTCAGGTAAACAATCGAATGTTATAGCTCACAGAATTAAGAATAACAAACTAAGCCCAAAATTGATGGGAGAAAGGAAATAATAAAAATCAGAGCAGAAATAAATGAAATAATGGGGAGAAAAGCAATAGGTCAGCAAAACCAAAAGTTGTTCTTTGAAAGCATAAACAAAATTGACAAATCTTTAGCTAAACTAAGGAAAAAAGAGAGAAGATTCAAGTAAATAAAATTGGAAATGAAAGAGGAGACATGATAACTGATACCACAGACACACAAAGGATCATAAGATACCACATAAACAATAATAAGCCAACACATTGAATAAAATAGAAGAAATGGATAAATTCCTAGACACATACAACCTACCAAGACTAAGTCATGAAAAAGTAGAAAATCTAAACAGTAGGATACAAAATCAATATACAAAAATCAATAGCTTTCCTATACACCAAAAAGGAATTTGTTGAAAAAGAAATCAAGAAAACAGATCTAGTCACAATGGTCTGAAAAAATACGTTGGAATAAATCTAAACTAAGAGGTAAAAGACCTTTTCAATGAAAATTATAGAACACTGAAGAAAGAAATTGAAGAAGACACTAAAAATGGAAAGACTTCCCAAGTTCATAGGTATGCTGAATTAATATTGTTAAAATGGTTAGATTTCAAAAGCAATGGAAATTGCTTCAATGGAATTGAATTCAATGGAATTCCCATCAAAATACTAGTGACATTCTTCAATAACTAGAAAAAATAGTCTTAAAATTCATTTGGAAGATAAAAGACCCAGAATAGCCAAAGCAATCCTAAGTCAAAAAAACAATGCTTGAAGGCATTACCATACCCGACTTCAAATTAGACTTCAGAGCTATAGTAACAAAAACTGTGTGGTACTGGCATAAAAACAGACAAATAGACCAATGGAACAGAGTAGAAGACACAGAGACAAATCCATATAAATAAGTCATCTGACCCTTGACAAAGTTACCAAAGATGTACTTTGGAGAAAACACAGTCTTTTAAATAAATATTGCTGGGAAACTGGATATCCAAATGTAGAAGAATTAAATTGGATCTTAATCTCTCACTTTACACACAAGTCAACTCAAAATGGATCAGGCCTAGGAATTAGACATAAAACTTTGCAATTGCTAGATAAAAACACAGGGTCAACACTCCAATATGTAGGCACTCCTCAATAGGACCCCTAAAGCTCAGGAAATAGTAAAAAGAATGAATAAATGATATGGCCTTAAATTTAAAAAATAATCTACACTCCAAAGGAAACTAAAGTTTGAAGAGAGCTGGGCACGGTGGTGCACACCTGTAATCCCAGTAGCTCAGGAGGCTGAGGCAAGAGGATCAAGAGTTCAAAGCCAGCATCAGCAAAAAGGTAGGTGCTAAGCAACACAGTGAGACCCTATGTCTAAATAAAATACAAAATAGGACTGGGGATGTGGCACAGTGGTTGAGTGTCCCTGAGTTCAATTCCTGGTACCCACCCCCCACAAAAAAAGTCTAAAGAGAGAACCAACAGAATGGGAAAAAATCTTTGCTGGCTGCCCTTCTGAGGATTAATTTCCAGAATATCTAAAGAACTCAAAAAATTTAACACCAACACACACACACACACACACTGCAATTAATAAGTAAATGAACTAAACAGACATTTCTCAAAAGAAGAAGTACAGATTGGTCAACAACCGTATGGAAGAATGATAAACATCTTTAGCAATTAGTGAAAGGCAAATCAAAACTACACTAAGGGGCTGGGGATATAGTTCAGTTGGTAGAGTGCCTGCCTTGCAAGCACAAGGCCCTGGGTTCAATCCCCAGCACTGCAAAAAAAAAGAAAGAAAGAAAGAAAGAAAGAAAGAAAGAAAGAAAGAAAGAAAGAAAGAAAGAAAGAAAAAAACAAACAAACAAAAACTACACTAAGATATCATCTCACTCCAGTTGAATGACAGCCATCAAGAATACAAATAACAGAGCTGGATGTGGTGGTACATGCCTGTAATCCCAGTGACTGAGGAGGATGAAGCAGAAGGATTGCAAGTTTGAGACTAGCCTTAACAATTTAGTGAGGCCCTAAGCAACTTAGGGAGACTCTGTCTCAAAATAAAAGATAATGAAGGCTGGGGATGTGGCTCAGTGGTTAAGTGCTCCTTCCTGGGTTCAATACCTGGTACCAAAAAAATAAAAAGAAAAAGGAGAAGAAAAGGAAATAGAGATCAGTAAAGTAGAGGAAGGGGACCAAAGGGAGGGAGGAGAGAAAGGGAAGGTACTGGGGAATGAAATTGACCAGATTATACTGTTATATTGTGTGAATGTACATTTGTAACAATGAATTCTACTGCTATGTATAATTATAATGCACCAATAAAAAGGAAAATCTAAACAGACCAATAAGAATAAAGAGATTGAATCAGTAATAAAAAAATCTCCCATCAATGAAAGATCTAAAACCTCAGGGTTTTACTGCTAAACCATTTAAAAATCTAATACCGGGCTGGGGATATAGCTCAGTTGGTAGAGTGCCTGCCTTGCAAGCATAAGGCCCTGGGTTTAATCCCCAGCACCACAAAACAAAACAAACAAACAAACAAACAAACAAACAAAAAATCTAATACCAATCCTTCTCAAGTTCCTTGAAAAAATTCAAGAAGAAATTTCCACCTCATTTTATGAGGCCATCATTACTCCAATACCAAAATAAGATAAGGACACTATAAGCAAAGTATAGGCCAATATCCCTGTTGAACATAGATTAAAAAGTCCTCAACAAAATACTAGCAAACTAAATTCAACAATACATAAAGAGAAAGAAATAAAAGACATCTACATTGCAAAAGAAAAAGTTTTTGTTTGCAGAAAAAATTGTTTTATATATAGAAAAAACTGAATACACCACCAAAATTGTTAGAACTAATAAATTTAGTAAAACAGCAAGATACAAAATCAACATACAAAATCAGTAGCGTTTTTATATACTAACAAAAACTATCTGGGGGAAAAAAAACAGTCCCATTCAAAATAGCTATAAAAAATACTTAGGAATTAATTTAACTGAGGAGGTAGAAGACCTATACACAGAAAACTAGAAAACACTGTTTAAGGAAATTGAAGAAGGCACAAATAAATGGAAAAGTATCCCATGTTTATTGATTGGAAAAATTAATTTTGTGATAATGTTCATACCACCCAATGTGATCTACAGGTTTAATGACATTTTCCCCAAATAGAAAAAATAAACTTGATCAGGAATGACAGAACCCACTTTTAATCCCAGGAACTCTGGCTGAGGCAGGAGGATTGCTAGTTCAAGGCCAGCCTCAGTAACTTAGCAAGACCCTGTCTCAAAATAAAAAATAAAAAGGAATGGGGATATAGCTCAATGGTAAAGTCCCCTGGTTCAATCGGGAAAAAAAAAAAGGATTAGAATGATGAAAATGTCTATGGGACTATATATCCATGTGTCCCTGTAATTTCTCATTTATTGTATCATTCATTCATGTAGTTTACATTAATTGAATGTAAATTAGACATGTCCTATATATTGAATGTGTCCTCCTTTGAAACCTAAAACCACAATGTGAGGGCAATTAGAGGTCAGACATTTGGAAGATGATTAGGACATAAGGGTAGAATGTGCATGAATGGGAATAGTGCCTTTATGAAGGAGACCAGAGAGTTCCTGGCCCCTTCTGCCATATGAATTCACAGAAAGAAAAGAAATGTCTGTGAACCTTAAAGTGGTCCCTCACCAGCTGCCATATCTGCCAGAACCTTAATCCAGTCCCCGTCTCTAGAACTGTGAGAAATTAATGTCTGTGGTTTGTAATTCACCCAGTCTATGATGTTTTGTTATAGCAGCTGAAATGGACTAAAACAATACGTTTTAACCCCTTTGTATATTCCCTAGTGATTTGCACATGGTAGTTGCTTAATAGCTTTTCAGTTTAGTGTAGGAGGATAATTCCTGTAGATTTCTAGCATTTCTGCACATCTTCCAGGCGGAGGCTTTGGAAAGTTTTTTTCCAAACTGTTTTCAAGTATGCTGTATAGCAAGCACTTCCTTATAAAGCCCCTGATTTTTAAAGATGTGAGATTCCTGAACTCAGTGTTTCTCAGCAGTAATATAAACTTACTACATAAGCAGCAATTACCTGGGATACTTCCATGTCACTCCTGGGGTATTTGGGGAGAATGGCAAAGAAAACCAGTGTAAACTAGAGGCTTATGCTGCCTGTTGTGTGGTAATAAAATCCTTTGTCTCTGACCCAGGAGTCTCATGTCTTCTGCCAACATTCATGAGACTAACAATTTGTTTGTTTTCAAGTAGTGTAAAATCTCAGACTTTTCACAGTTCTTGACAAAAGAAACATACATGGATAGTTAAGGTATAATTTGAAAGGGAAGATGTTTATGTGGAAGTATGAATATCAATAAAGTTCCACGTGGTGGTATCAGTAGGAGGCAGGGAAAGGAGAGTCTTGTAGGATGAATAGAACTTTCATTCATAGTAAAGGGTAAAGATATTTCTGATAGAAGTACAATGTACATAAAAGCAAAGAATCATTAAATAACCTATAAATCTGTGTGTATACATTTATGTGTGTATTGACATATTATTATCTAAAGTCACCCTTCTGTACAATAATAGCACATTGAAATTCTTACTTGCAATTATAACTTAGTGTCCATTGATCCACCTATCCCCATTCTTCCTTCCCTCTACTCTCCCCACCCAGAATTCTATCTCAACCTCATGAGATCTATAGTTCCTATTTGTTTCATTCTTTCCTTTTTTTTCTCTTCCTTCCTTTTAAAAAAATTTTATTTGTTCTTTTTAGATACACATGACAGTGGAGAGTGTATTTCAATATATTATACATATATGGAATAACTTATTCTAATTAAGATCCCGTTTTTTGTTTTGTTTTGTTTTTTTTTTTGTTTTGTTTTTGTATCAGGGAATCCTCAGCTAGTTGTATTTTAGTTTTGAGACAGCGTCTCCCTAGGTTGGTTAGGGCCTTGCTAAGTTGCTGAGGTTGTCTTTGAACTTGTTATTCCCTCAAACCTCTAGGATTACAAGCATGTGCCACTCTATTTCTTTTCTTTCTTTTGGGACTGGGCATTGAACCCAGGGCCTTGTGCATGGTAAGCACACACTCTGCCTCTGAGCTACATATACCCCAGCCCTAGATCCTTCTAACACTGATATTAAGCCTATTTCAATACTAAGGACCCAGTTAACATGAGTTCATATTATTGATCAATCACCTTCTGTAGCCCAGAAATTATTTTGCTCAGCCTATTCACCTTTTCTCTAAATTTGTTTTTCTCCAGACTTGCCACATTTGATTTGTTCTGGTTTTCTTCTTGTCCCTCTCTCCTCAAGTGGGATGGCCTATATTACTTACAGTTGTTAAGACACTAGTTCTTCCATCTTCTCTGTCATCGCCCTTATTTGGGTGGATTGTGATTCTTATTTTACTCTTTGTGACACACTTATTTTTAATATGACAAAATAATTCAGAAAATGTCATCTCCCCTTCTTTCACACATAATATTGTTATTGCTTGCAATCCATTACTCAGATTCACTCTCTATTCCCAATTCTGAGAAATCGTGAAAGTATTGCCTATCTTGAACTGTGACAGTTATGGGATTTTTCGTTAAAATGAGCTCTCTTTCAATACAACTTTGATTTTATTAAATTATCTGTGTACATGTGACTGCAAAGATATATAAAGGATTTATAGGTAATTTATTTTTATTTCAAAAGAGAATTTTTTTTCTTTTTTAATAGCTTTTGACTAGAATTGTCTAAGAGAGGCAAAGATATAACCTGTTCATCTGGTTTCCTCTTCAACTATAGAAAATATTATAGGGAGAAGGGATGGGTTGTACAGAGGAAACTGAGGGGTGGGGGGGTGGGGAAGGAAAGATAATAGAATGAGACAAACATCTTTAGCCTATGTGTATGTATGAATAGGAAAATTGTATGATTCTACTTTGTGTACAACCAGAAATGATAGTTGTACTCCATTTGTGTGCAATGAACTAAAATAATAATAATAAAAAAGAAAATATTATATTTTCCTAGCATTTCTTTCTTTCGGTACTGGGTGCTTAACCACTGAGCCACATCTCCAGCCCTTTTAAATATTTTGTTTAGTGACAGGGTCTCTCTTAATTGCTTAGTACCTTGCTAAGTGGCTGAGACTACCTTTGAACTCATGATCCTCCTGCCTCAGGCTCTTGAGTTGCTGTGATTACAAGTGTGCACCACTGCACTTGGCTGGGAGCCTATCTTATACTCAGATACCAGAGGAGTGCTCCACTGGGCTACATTCCCATTTTTAAATTTTATTTTCAGACAGGATCTCCCTAAGTTAGGTGGCCAGGCTGACCTCAGCCTTTTGTCCATTCAGATTTATTTATTTATTTATTTATTTATTTATTTATTTATTTATTTATTT
>JAJEJO010000568.1:207622-225566 GCA_020662805.1 Glaucomys volans | reverse complement strand
TTTATTTATTTATTTATTTATTTATTTATTTATTTATTTATTTATTTTAATGGTGCTGGGGATCAAACCCAGTGCTTCATGCATGCTAGGCAAGTTGCTCTATTACTGGGCCACAACCCCAGCCCTAGCCACAGGCTTTTGAGTAGCTGAAATTATAGGAGTGAGCCACCATATCCAGCTACTTTTTAGGTTTTGAAAGTATACATAGAGTTGGATGGTTTTTAAAAATTAATAGAACTTTTAAAGAACAGTTTTAGATTTACAGAGAAATTGATCAGATAATAGAAAGCTTTCTTACACTTCCTTCTGTGATTTGAATATAGTTTTCCCTCCAGCCCCAGGCTGGGGAGGGTAGGGTTTGATTCTTAAAGTCATAAGTTAATGATATTAAGAAGGCAGAAAACTTAATCACTATGGAGTTTAGAGGTGGGAATTTTGGAAAGTAATTAGGATTAGATAAAGTCCTTAGGGTAGAGGTCCCATGACTGGATCCTGGTGGTTTGATAAGGAACATGTAAAGCCCAGACAGAAATACATGCTCCCCTACCTCTTGTGACGTGATATCCTGTGTACCCCGTTTGAACTCTTGACAAGAAGGTTAAGAGGAAGGACGTCACCTGTTGACCTTGGACTTCCCAAACTGTAAGCTAAATAGAGGTATTATTATTATTATTATTATTTTGGTCCCTGGAATTGAACCCAGGGGCACTCAAACACTGAGCCACATTCCCAGCCCTTTTTGTATTTTATTAGAGACAGAGTCTCACTGAGTTGCTTAGACCTCACTAAGTTGCTGAGGATGGCTTTGAACTTGCAATCCTCCTGCCTCAGCCTCCTGAGTTGCTGGCATTTGCCACCAAGCCCAGCAAGAGGTCTTATTTATAAAGTTAGCCACCTCAGATGTTTTGTTATATGGATGGAAAATAGACTAATATACTCCCCAGCATTTGTTTCAATTAGTGAAACTATTTATTTATTTTTAAGTAGTTTTTTTTAGCTGTTGATGGACCTTTGTTTTATTCATTTGTTTATATGTGGTACTGAGAATTAAATCCAGTGCCTCACACGTGCTAGGTAAACACTCTATCACTGAGCCACAACCCCTGTCCCAATTCATTTATTTTAAATAATTTTATTCATATACGAACATAGGAAAGTTATATCCAATTCATTCTACTAGTGAACCAATTTAGATGCATTGTTATTAACTAAAATTCATATTATTTCAGATTTGCTTTGTTTTTAACCTAGCATCCTCTTTCTGTTCTAGGATCCATCCAAGACACTGCATGATAGTAGTCAGGTCTTTTTATGCTCCTCTTGACTTGGAGTTTCTCAGGCTTGTCTTTGTTTCAGTGATCTTGACAGATTTGAGGATTTCTGGTCAGTTAGGAATATTGGTTTGTAGAAGGACCCTCTGTTGTAATTTATCTGGTATTTTTTTCTCATGATAGAATGGAGATAGAGGTTTGGGGAAGGAAGATCACAGAGGTAAAGCATCATTCTCTCAAACATCAGTGGTTAATACTATCAACATGATCCATGTTTGTTAATGTTGACCTTGATCACCTGGCTGAGGTATGTTTGTCAGGACTTCTCCATAAGAACATTACTCCTTTTTTTAGAAAAATATTTTTAGTTGTAGATGGACACAATTCCTTTATTTGTTTTTATGTGGTGCTGAGGATCAAACCCAGTGCCTCAAATGTGCTAGGCATGCACTCTGCCACTGAACTACAACCCCAACTTGAGTGTTACTCTCTTTAAATTCCCTTCCCATGCTGTACACTTTGAAACAAAGTCATTATTTGCAGAATACACTTCAGAATTAAGGAGTTGTTTGCCTTCCTTCAGGTGGCTTATTAATATACATTATTTGGAATTCTCCTATGTGAGAGATTGTTTATTCTCTCCCGTTTAAAAAAAATTTTTTTTAGTTATAGATGGACACAATACCTTTGTTTTATTCATTTGTTTTTATGTGTTGCAGAGGATCCAACCCAGTGCTTCACACATGCAAGGCAAGCACTCTACAACTGAGCTACAACCCCTGCCCCTCTCCCATTTATTAAATTTAAGCAGTCATGTATGTTAGCATGAACCTATGGATATTTGTTTTATACTGGGATTATAATCCCATACTACTTTATTTTGTTGTTCAAATTGTTCTAGTTTTGATCATTATGCTTTTTCAGTTGGCTCCTTTGTCCCTTTGACATGCTCCCATCAATGAGGATTTTTTCTGTATGTCTCAGAGCACTTCACTTTCTTAACACTAACTTACATGCTCATCTTGTATATTTCCTTCCCCAGTCCTTTAGCCAGTTACTTCTCTAGAGAGGAACTGTGCACTTTTTCTGTCCCCCTTGTACTGGGGACAGAATGCAGAGCCACATACATGCTAAGGAAATGCTCTACCACTGAGCTCATTTTTTATTTTAAGACAGGGTCTTGGGCTGGGAATATAGCTCAGTTGGTAGAGTGCCTGCCTTATAAGCACATAGGCCCTGGGTTCAAATCCCCAGTACTGGAAAAAAACAAAACAAAAACAACAGGCTCTTGCTAAGAGCCCAAAGGCTGTTCTTGAATTTGAAGAATTCCTGCCTTATTCCTCCTGAATAACTGGGCTTACAGCCGTGCACGTTTATAAATTCAATATTTTCTTAATTTGATATTCCAAACATTTCTAAGTACCTAATTTTTTTTAGTTTATCAGAAACAAAAGATGGAAAATGCTTAATAAATGATACAATCAGGAAATGCAATTTCTCAGTAAAGTTTTCACAATTATTCATATTTATTAGAGTATAAGAACAAGACAAATAATTTGAAATTTTAAATGCCCTAGACAAATCAGAGCTCTTTAGTTTTCCTGTCTATAAAGAGAACTTGCTTTTTTTTTAAACCTTCCTTTTTTGCAATGCTGGGAATTGAACCCAGAACCTGGTATAGTCTAGGCAAATGCTCTACCACCAAGTTTTATAACTCTAGCACTTAGAAGGGAAACTTATAAAGAGAAAATTATTCTAGTTGTGCTCCTTGAATAGTAAGTAGGAAGGAAATTATGAAGTTAACTTGGAAAATTTAGCAAGAGAAAATTATGTACATTCACAAGTAGAAAACAAATGGAAATGAATATACTTTGTTCACTGATTTGTGTAATGACATTTTAAGATATTCTAGTTAAAATAGTTCTCATTAATTTTTATCAATTTATAAATTATTTTGGCTGACTAAGCGTTATTTTCTTTATCTGTACCTGGAATTGAGGTCAGGGGTTGTGTACCAATGAGCTACTGAGCTGAGCCCTGGTCCCCTGCCCCCAACATTTTTTTTTTTTTTATTTGAGACAAGGTCTCTTTGCCCAGATTGGCCTCGAACTCCTGCCTGTCTCCTGACTGGGCTTGCACATATGTGCTACCATACCTAGCTGACCAAGCATTATTTGAGGGATCTCAGAAACATCAAAATTGGAAAGATGTTAAGAAGAGATTTGGCTACAAAATAGCATGGGGATATAGCTCAGTGGTTGAATGCTTGCCTGGTATGCCCAAGACATTGGGCCCAATACTGAAAATACAAAACAAAACCAAACCCCCAAATAGCATATGTATAATATGATCTGATTTGTATAAAATGTTTAATCATATTCATAGAAAAAATATTGAATATGCATTAGCCTGAACATGGTTATCTATTTCTGCAATATTGATAGTTCTTATAAAAAAACAGAAATCAGAACAAGTTATAAAAGAACTCAACAAACTTTAGACAAGGCTAAAATATCTTTTTTTGGTGGTGGTGCTGTGGATTGAACTCAGGGCCTTGTGTATGCTACGCAAGCACTCTACCACTGAACTATGTCCCAATCCCCCAAATATCTCTATTAATTTTTTTGTTACTGGGGATTGAACCCAGGGGCACTTAACCACTCCTCGCTATCTTTATTTTGAGACAAGGTTTTGCTAAATTGCATAGGGCCCTACCAAATTGCTGAGGCTTCTTTTGAAATTGGGATCCTCCTACCTTGGCCTTCTGAGTTGCTGGGATTACAGGCATGTACCACCATTCCCAGCTCCCCCAAATACATTTAAAAAAAATATATTATTATTTTAAAAATATTTTTCTTAGTTGTTTATGGGCACAATGCCTTTAATTATTTTTATGTGGTGCTGAGGATTGAACCCAGTACCTCGCACCTGCTAGGCAAGTGCTCTACCACTGAGCTAGAACTCCAGCCCCCGAGTACATTTTTAAATGTAATGTTTCTTATAAAGAAAAAGAAGGAAAAAATTCATAGATGAATTAAGATTGGGGCAGGGTAAGGTTCAATTAATGCTAAAAATGTGGTTTAAATGGTTGGCCAGAAAGAAGACATTTTTACTGTAAGGAATAAGTAATTTAAACTTAATATAAGTGATTGGGAGTTAATAAACCCTTTCAGAGATGCGATTTCCTCATTATATAGGTTGGGTAAGTTATGTAGTGGGAGGTCTCTGGAGTTTAGAAATAGAAGGGTGTTGTAGTGATTCATATTTGGCACCATTCATACTTGTTCCCATTTCCAATCAGAATTTAAGAGGAACATGGTAAGGGCTGGCATGTGTGAGGCCCTGGGTTTGATCCTCAGTATCCCATATAAATAAGTAAATTAAATAAAAGATCCATTGACAACTAAAAAAAAATTAAAAAAAAGAACATGGTAGAGTCGGGGGCATTTCGTAAGAGCAATGGTTCTTGAAGAGTTATGGAAAATGATATTCCTGCAAGACAGTCTCCCAAGTGTAGTTTGGGAAGGGGGTGGGGAAATTGGCCAAACATTAAGCCTCTTCCAGGGCATTCTTTCCTGATAACAATGGGCCCTGGGGGAAAGGAGCACATACGGAATGCTGGGCCCTAAACCTTGACCTTGCTCCAGGTCAAATTAGTTGTAAAAGACAATGGGCAAGTGGCCGGGCGTGGTGGCACACGCCTGTAATCCAAGCGATTTGGGAGGCTGAGTCAGGAGGATCGCGAGTTCAAAGCCAGTCTCAGCAACTTAGCGAGGCCCTAAGCAACTCAGTGAGACCCTGTCTCTAAATAAAAAATACAAAATAGGGTTGGGGATGTGGCTCAGTGGCCGAGTGTCCCTGAGTTCAATCCCTGGTTCCAAAAAAAAAAAAAAAAAAGACAATGGGCAAGATTTGAGTACTCATCCCTCCAAGTCTGGTTTTAACCTGAACAACTAGCCCCTGACAATCAAAGCTGCACATAGCGGGTTTCCAATGATTACATCATCCTCATTGTACCCTGTAAAACCAAAATCCCCTCTGTAACTAATGGCCACTTTTCCCATCTGGAAAATGGGCCCCAATGGCTCCAGAGTCCACGAAGGAGTAAAGGCTTCTCTGAATCCGTTGAGGTCTGCTTCTCGTTCTTTTTTTTTTTTTTTTTGGAACCAGGGATTGAACTCAGGGACACTCAGCCACTGAGCCACATCCCCAGCCCTATTTTGCATTTTATTTAGAGACAGGGTCTCACTGAGTTGCTTAGGGCCTCGCTAAGTTGCTGACGCTGGCTTTGAACTTGCGATCCTCCTGACTCAGCCTCCCAAGTCGCTTGGATTACAGGTGTGCGCCACCACGCCCGGCTTGCTTCTCGTTCTTTTGTGCTTATAGTTCTTAAACCTTTTAGTCTCCAATCCACAGTTAAAAATTATTGAGGACGGTAAAAATTATTGAGGACTTCAAAGAATTTAAGTACATTGGGTTATATCTATCAATAGTTACTCTATTAAGAATTAAAACATACTTATTGGTTTAATTTTAAAATACTCAAAACATTTCGACATAAATTGTATATTTTTATGAAAAGAAACAATATTTTCTAAAATAAGAAAATTTTGGTGAAAAGAATGGCATTGTTTTTACATTTTTTGCAAATCTCTAAATATTTGGCTTAATAAGATACAAGTAGCTTCTATATGGTTGAATTATATGATGAAACTCAGGCTTTAGAAGGAGCATTTAATTATCTTTTTGGACAGTTGTGGGTATTTGGTATTATAGCAACAACTGGTAGTTTTTAAAAGTTACATGAATCTTAAACTATATCACAGGACTTTTTGTACTTTGTTTTTTATACGTATGCACACATTATCACACAGACATGTAGACTATGAATAGCCATCCATTGGTCGATCTTGTATTTTGTTTTGTTTCGCTTTTTGCTGTACTGATGATTAAAGTCAGGGATGTTCTACTACTGAGACACATCCCCTGCCCTTTTTATTTTCTATTTTGACACAGGGTCTTGCTAAATTGCCTGGAACTTACAATCCTCCTGCCTCAGCTTCCTGAGTTGCTAGATTACCATGTGGGCCATTACACACATGGCTTGGCTTGAATGAATCTTTTATTGATATATAATTTTGTAATATCCTGCCTTGGTCACTTGGAAAATTATGGTTCACTATGTTATGTAGATCTCCCATATGTTGGCATATTTCATAATATAATATCAAAAAGTCATATATGTTTTCAGCACTTGTCTTTTCAGAAGAGTCTTTTAAGTCTTGGGAGGCTGTCAAGCTCATGGTGGTGAACACACATTTTTCAAATTTTCAAATTCCACTTTCTTGAAAGCTAAATTTTATCATTGGCAACAAATACCGTCAAGTGTTTACTTGAAGTTTTAAGACTCACTTGGTTCATTTTTTGGGGAAAATATTTGTGAATTCCCAAGTTAGAATAACATTGATTTGTCAATTGTTCTTTCAAGTAAAATGATGTTCTATGACAAAAGCAGCTATTTCAGCATGTAACTCAACCATAGGTGTTTTTCTTCAAGACAACTTTGGCATGCAGCAGAATTGCATTTGACTTCCCCACTTCTTCACAGGATATTAGAAAGTGTTTAAATTTAATAAAATAAAGGTGATACAATGGAAACAAAACTGAATTTAGTATATAATAACTTTTTATTGAAGAGTACAGACTTAAAGTGCCATGAAGCAAGTTAGGAAGAGGAGAAAAATAGGTGGAATTTATCAGGTCAGAAGACAGGATTTTATTACTTTTTGCGGTACTGGGGAGGCCTCGCACATGCTAGGGGAGCCCTGACATACATCCCAGCCCACTGAGACGGGGGCCAACCCCACAGTGCACAGGCTGACCTCGAACTTGTGGTCCTCCTTTCAAGTTGCGGGAATTACACGCATGCGCCATTGCACCCGGATCGACAGGATTGATTTTAAATGGGATTTGAAGGCTTGGCACAGTTTGGAAGAAAGGGTTAGAAGGGAGATGTTTACTCAAAATGCACTAATGAAAGGCAAGACCTTGACCACTGACGTCTTGGCGATCTGAAAGGCAATTAAGAAACAAAGGTATTCCTTTGTGGTTCTCTGAATGTCAGGAGATGATTGTCAACCGCTACATGTTTGTCAACATTACCCTTTTAAACTCTTAAGGGGATGCAGGTGGGGGTTGGTGAAGTGCGGAGTTAGCGATCAGAGCTGCGAGGAAAAGTTTCGTTAATGAAAACACACTTATGTCGCAGACTTTATCTATAAAATCCCACTAAAAAAGAAGTTTGGCAGAGGGTAAAGTAGTTTTATCGATATACTTCGGAAGCGTGTGCTAAGAGGTTTGTGGTGTTTTGGAATATTCGCGTTGATCTGAAACTCATTGACAAATAATTATTAGAAGTCCCAAAACTTGTTGGGTACTATGTGTCCTGAGCTCAGAGAACTGTGAGCACCTCGAGGAAGCACTTTGCATGTAGATTTCCGTGGCCTTCGCAATTGCATGAAGCTGGGCTCCTGGCGCTTGCCGTAACGCGGACTCTACCATTGCTTTCTGAGGGGGGATTTGGAAGCAGCGGAAGAAGGCGATCAGAGGGTGTGTATTAGGCAAAGCCGGGCGCTCAGAAGGACGATTGATTTACAGATCTCGTAATCGGCCCGTCCTTCTCCCCCTGCCCCCTTCCCACCATCCCTGTCCCGCCTGGGAGCTACGGCGGCGTTGGGCTTTGAGGTGTTTGCTCGCGGAGGCAGGTGAGCGTCGGCGCGCGGGCTCCCCGGGCTTCGCTCCCCACCCCCCGCGTCTCCTGGGCGGGTGGCGGAGGCCGGCCGGGGAGGCGGCCTCGGCGCACCGTAATGGCAGCGCTGTGAGCAGGGAACGCGAGCTGACAGCCGCCTCCACCGCCGCCGCCCACCTTCCTCGCCGGGGGCTTCGTCCTTCACTCCTTCGGGTTGCCTCCCCTCCCCTTGCCCCCTGCCCCTTGTCCTGCTTCTGCAGAAGGTAACACCGCTGAGGGTTGGGGAGCCGGGCTGCAGGCGCCTGGAAACTTCCCTTCCCGGCTAATGGGTGGCGGGGATGGGGTGGAGGAAAGGAGTTGGGGGCGACGACGGGAGAGGGAGGATGGATGAAAGGGGGAGGTCAAGAAAGATGGTGTCCTGTAAATGACCTCGGCTCCCCAGAGTACTGACCCCTAAATCCGGAC
The DNA here is from genome assembly GCA_020662805.1 of Glaucomys volans. Lineage (NCBI taxonomy): Eukaryota > Metazoa > Chordata > Mammalia > Rodentia > Sciuridae > Glaucomys > Glaucomys volans. Next base: position 217,082 of record JAJEJO010000568.1, on the reverse strand, counting down.
ACCCCTTGAACTGGATCCCGGGCCTCGCCGACCCGGTCTTGGCCGCTCCTCCCTTGGTTCCATTTTCCTCCAAAGGAGGGAAGGTGAGAGAGTGCGTGTACTCCTGCTTATTTACGTGCCCACACGAATACAGAAGTCTCTGTGTTGAGGTGGGGGCTGGCATCAGTCTCATACATCCTTACCACTAGTATTTTCACTTTTGTTTTCGCAGACAGCGAAGATTGATAGCTTTGGGGAGGAGTATTCTGCGTGCATGCTAGACCTCCTGTCTCAACACTTAGGGTCTGGTGAAATAAGATACTCAGACTCTTTCCAGCACTTGCTTACACACTAGGGAGTCTGGACCATTCCCTACCATTATGTGCGTGCAAATAAACGATCTGTGAATTGCAGACTGTTATTATTATTAACTTCTCTTCTTTCTCCCATGGTCTGCTATTACTAGTTGAATGGCAATGCCCTGGAAGTTTAAATTTGAAGATAGTAAGATGTAAACTATTAACATTCTCTTTAAACTCTTTGACTTTGAATATAAAAATCTTGGAACTCGACCAGTCACAAACTTACATTCATAGTGAAGTACGGGAAATAATCGTTTTGGTTCTGTTCCCTGCCCATAAGAATCTCACATACCTTTCCAAGACCTGACAACTGAACTAATTAGTTATAATTTGTCTCTTTTGCCCTTATACAGTATTTTGAAGACCCTTCCAAAAGGATCACAGATCAAATAATTTACATAGTGTTTTTTAAAGAATTTAACCTTTATTTTGTTTGTTTTTATGTGGTGTTGAGAATCAAACCCAGTGCCTCACACATGCTAGGCAAGTGCTCTACCCCTGCCCTACAACTACAACTCCAACCCCATACATAGTATTTCAAGATCAATTTTTCCAGATGCTGTTTGAATTGGAACCTTTTTATAGTATCCATTGCCTTTTGAATATCAGGTGTTCAAATTCACCTGAAATACTCTTACTTCATCATCCACCCTCTCTGAAGATTTTAGTGTTTTATAGATATGAAGATACTCTGTTCAAGTCTTTTCCTTTCCAGTCTGTCATTAAATTAAATGTTGTAGATCTTCTTTAAAGTTAGTTTTGCCATATTTATTAAGCACCTGGTATGCATGCCAAGCAATATTGTAGGCATTAGGGATACAGAAATATACCTTCAGTGCTGGTTGGGGAGGGAGATAGCATAGGAAACAATTCCAGAGAATAAGTGCTGGGAAGGAATGAAATAAGGAGTTGTGGCTGGGAGAAGATTATTTCAGATACTGTGGTCAGGAAATACCTTTCTGTGGTGACCTTTGATCTGATGTTTGAAAAATGAGAAGACTTTAGCCTTTGTAAGTTCTGAAGGAAGAGTGTTCCTGTCAGAGGGTACAACAAATGGAAGATCCCTGTGGTGGTATCAGACTTGAGTCCAGCAAACTGAAAAGCAGCTCAGTATAGATGGATGCTGGTGAGAGAGTAGTGTACATCATAGCTAGAAGCCAGGTCTTATGAGGTCTTAGTTTTCAAAACAGTTTTACTTTTACACTTAAAGTAAATTGAATTACTTTTTTTTTTTTTTTTTTTTTTTTTTTTAAAGAGCTGGGAGTATATGGTCTGAATTAGAATCTGATTGTAGATTAGAGAAGAAAATCAGGGCACTTGTGGGAAGACTAGTAGCTGTAGAGTGTTAAGAGACAGTGACAAGGTTTGGAAATATGTTTGGGGACGAAATACATTTATTGAACTTGTTATAGTTTGCATATGTATGTAGTTGGTTGGAAGGGATGTCTCCTGGGTTTTTGGCTTCAGTTGGAAGATGGTGATACTATGTACTGGATGGGGAAGAGGTGAAGGAAACAGGTTATATGGGAATGGAATTGGATTAGACATGTTTAAGTTGGATCTAGTTCTTCAAGTGGAGATGAGAAGTAGGTAATTGGGTATACAAATTGAATTTAGTGCAAAGGTTAAGGAGTTCATTCATTTTTTTGGCAGATGTTTTTCTTTTTTTTTGGAACCAGGGATTAAACTCAGGAACACCTGCCACTGAGCCACATCCCCAGCCCTATTTTGTATTTTATTTAGAGACAGGGTCTCACTGAGTTGCTTAGGGCCTCAATAAGTTGCTGAGGCTGGCTTTGAACTCGCGATCCTCCTGACTCAGCCTCCCAAGTCGCTTGGATTACAGGCGTGTGCCACCATGCCCGGCTTGGCTGATGTTTTTCAAGCAACAGCTGTGGACCAGGTAATGTGGAGAAAGTATTGAAATACTCGGCAGAAATCTCTGCCTTCATGGAACTTAAATTCTTAGTGGGGAGAGAAAGATGGAGATGAGGAGTCATCACTATTTATCTGTTAGTATACTTACACTGTAGGATTTGGATGAAATTTTTTATTAACATCATTCAAATTTAAAATGTTCAGTTGGGTATAGAATTAAAAATATCCCTCCACATTCTTGTATTCATTACCCACTTTTCTTTGGATCCAAACAATGTTAGCAGCTGCTTACATTTCTTTCCAAAGGTACACCGATAAGCAAGTGTGTATACATTCTTCTCACTTTGTAAAAATGGTAGTATACTTTGTCTGCTTTCTATTTTTTAGAGTATTATAGTGCTTAAAACTTACAAACAAGTTGCCAGTAGCCAAGGTGGCCTGTGCCTGTAATCCCAGTGCCTTAGGAGACTGAGGCAGAAGGGTAGCAAATTCGAGGCCAGCCAGGGCAATTTAATGAGAACCTGTCTCAAAAGAAACAAAACAAAAGGACTGGGGATATGGCTCAATGGTACATGCCCCTGGATTCAATCTCCGGTACCCCCTGCCTCCCACAAAAAATTATGAAAAAAGATGAGAACACCCAAAGAAAAGACAGAAGAGAAGGAAACCATGGGGGCTTGTAACATTTTCTGATTTTGGTTCCTGCCCTTTCTGAGTTTTTGAACTACAGGTGTGAATTGTTTAAAGAGCTTTTCTTTATATGGGACTGTACCAATGTTTGTATTGTTCTACATCATCTGCCATTTCGCTGTATATGCTGGAAAATGTTTGTGATTAAACAGTGTTTTCATTTATGTACTATAAGTAAATTAATGACATGATCAGCTCTTGAATCCTAATATTATGAAAACTTAGGACTACCTAATGTTAAGTCTTAGAAAAACAAACAAATTTGGAATGATATGAGATTTATAAGTTACTGATACTTGAGATATATGACTGAATTCTCTCTTCATGATCAATTAAGCAGAGTATCTGCTCAGAGTGATTTGCCTGGGTTTGAATCTTTTTTTCTTGCTACTGAGGATTGAATCCAGGGGTGCTTAACCACTGAGTTACATCCCCACTTCTTTTTTATTTTTTATATGGAGATAGGGTCCTGCTCTGTTGCTGATTCTAAGGGTGTCACTAAGTTGCTGAGGCTGCCCTTGAACTTGAGATCCCCCTGTCTTAGCCTTCTGAGTTGCTGGGATGACAGGTGCCCAGCTGCTGCTGGGTTTGAATTTCTTTCTTTCTTTTTTTTTTAGTACTTGGGATTGAATCCAGGGGTGCTTACCCACTGAGCCATATTCCCATCCCATCACTTAGTAATTTTTATTTAGAGACAGGGTCTCACTAAGCTTTCGGTCTTGCTAAGTTGCTTAAACTGGCCTCTAACTTAGAATCCTGCCTCAGCCTCCTGAGTTGCTGGAATTACAGGCCCATGCCAACATGACTGGCTGGGTTTGAATCTTAACAGTAACATGTGTTACATTGCAAATGTTAGCATAATTCTTGTGTTAGTTACTTCCTTAAGAATTATGTCACTACTTTGTATTTAGCTTTTATTTGGGAAAGTCTTAATGCAGATTATTAGAATACTGTAGTTCTTTTGATTCTTAAGAGTTTTGAGACAGTAAGTAGTGCTGAGATTATGATTTTAGATCTCTAACTTTTATGGTGCAAGCTGAACCCTATTGAATCATTTGGAAGGGGAGAGGTAGAATATTTTTTCAAATTTGTTAAGTTTTATTATTTTGAAGAATAAAACCAGATTCATTGTGTTTTGTACTGAATTTATAATGCTTTCTATATTGGTTGATATTTTGACTTTCAGTTAGCTTTCTCTACCAGGAACTTTCTATGTAAATTGTTCTACCTTTTTTTTTGAAAAAAATTTTTTTTTGGTACCTGTGATTGAACCCAGGGATGCTTAACCACTGAGCCACATTCTCAGCCCTTTTTTATTTTTTATTTTGAGACAGGTCTTGCTAAATTTGTTAGGGCCTTGTTAAGTTGCTGAGCCTGGTCTTGAACTTGGGATCCTCCTGCCTCAACCTCCCAAGTTGTTGGGATTACAGACCTGCACCACCAAACTCACTGAGATTGTTCCTTCTTTTTCACACAGTTTTAAATTGGCGCATTATAGTTGTACGTATTGATGGGATTTGTTATTTGTTCATGTACACAATATAACAATAAAATTTGTCTCTCTCTTCCCCCGTCCCTTCCACCCCTTGGCCCCTTTCCTCTACTAATCTCCTTGGATTTTTAGATGATCCACCCTCTTTGTTTTCTTTTCTTCTCTAGCTTCCACATATGAAAGAAAACATACAAACCTTAACTTTGTGAGTTTGAGTTATTTCACTTAACACGATGATCTCTAGTCCCACTCTATTTTCCTGCAAATACCATAATTTCATTTTTCTTTATGGCTGAGTAAAACTTCTTTGTGATATATATCACATTTTCTTTATCCATTGATCTGTTGATGGACACCTAGCTTGGTTCCTTAATTTCCATTGTGAATTGTACTGCTATAAACATGGCAATGCATGTATCACTGACTTTAATTTTTCAGGAGAAATACTGAGAAGTGATATAGCTGGGTCATATGGTGGTTCTATGCTTAGTCTTTTGAGGAACCTCCATACTGATTTCCATAGTGGTTGTCCTAATTTACAATCCCACCAACAATGTAAAAGTGTTCCTTTTTCTCTACATACTCTCTAGCATTTACTGTTATTTTTATTCTTGTGATTGCTGTTCTGACTAGCATGAGATGAAATCAGTGTGGTTTTGATTTGCATTGCTAATGAAGTTGAACATTTTTTCATTTATTTGTTGTACATTTCTGTTTCTTCTTTTACGAAGTTTTGCTTTAATTCATTTGCCCATTTATTGATTGGGTTATTTGATTATTTATTTTTTTTTGGTACTGGGGATTGAACCCAGGGGCACTCTACCACTGAGCCACATCCCCAGCCCTATTTTGTATTTTATTTAGAGACGGGGTCTCACTGAGTTGCTTAGGGCCTCGCTAAGTTGCTGAGGCTGGCTTTGAACTCATGATCCTCTTGCCTCAGCCTTTCAAGTGCTGGGATTACAGGCGTGCGCCACCACGCCCGGCTGATTTTTTTTTGGTGTAAAGTTTTTTAGCTCTTTATATATTCTAGATATTGATCCTCTGCCAGAAGAGTAGTCAGCAGAGATTTTGCTCCCATTTTGTGGCTTCTCTAGTCACATTCCTAATTGTTTCCTTTGCTGTGAAGAAGCTTTTTAAATCGATGCTGTTCTGTCTATTGACTTTTGTCATTATTTCTTGAGCTTTAGGGTCTGAGATTGTTCTTAATATAAGAAGTTATTTCAGTTTGATTTTTGTTACTTTTTTTATTGTTACCTTTCTTTTTTTTTTTGAAATTAAAGTGAGGTGTATCTATTGGAGGTCTAGAATATAATAAATATTTTAAAATATCTAGTGATTCAGTAAGTTAAGTCTTATTTTCAAGGAATGAAATGTTTGGATTTTGTGTTTATTTTCTTTGAATTCAGTTGAAGAAGAAAAAGTACAGGACAGTTGAATGATTTTTTTCTGTTTTTTTTTTTGTTTGTTTGTTTTTGTTTTTGGTACTGGGGATTGAACCCAGGGGCATTCCACCACTAAGCCACATCCCCAGCCCTATTTTGTATTTTATTTAGAGACAGGGTCTCAATGAGTTGCTTAGGGCCTTGCTAAGTTGCTGAGGCTGGCTTTGAACTCGCGATCCTCCTGACTCAGCCTCCCAAGTGCTATGATTACATGCGTGTGCCACCACGCCCGGCACACTTAAATGATTTTTTAAAAATTTGAAATAATTTTAGACTGAGAAAAGTTGTAAAAATAGAAATTTCAGGTATAACCTTCACCTGGCATTTCCTATCAACAACTTATATAACCATAATACAAAGATTAAAACCAGGAAATTATATTGGTGCAACACTGGTAACTAAACTATAGACTTTGTTTGAATTTCACCAGATTTTCCAGTAATGTCCTTGTTATGTTTTAAGATTCAATCCAGATTTAGAAATTGCATTTAATGGTTGTGTCTTGTTCATCACTTCTGATCTGTGATGGGCTTTACCCCCCTCTTTCTTATCCTTCATGCTTATGATAAATGCCTTGTGTTATTTTGTAGAATTTCTTCCTATTTGGTATTTTCTCTGTAGATTAAGGTTAAACAATTTCTGAAAAAGTACTGCTGGAAGGATTTTGAGCCCCATTCAGTGCTTAATATTGTAGGGTATAGGATGTCAATATAGCTTATTTGAGATGAGGTTCACTCTTGTTTGGTTAAGGTAATAATATTTTTTCTTTTTTAAAAAAAAATCATTCTTTTAGCCGAGCGCCGTGGTGCACGCCTGTAATCCCAGCACTTGGGAGGCTGAGGCAGGAGGACCGCAAGTTCAAAGCCAGCCTCAGCAACTTAGTGAGGACATAAGCAACTCAGTGTGACCCTGTCTCTAAATAAAATACAAAATAGGGCTGGGGATGTGACTCAGTGGTGGAGTACCCCTGGGTTCAATCCCCCGTACCGAAAAGAAAAAAAAAGGAAAAAAAATCATTCTTTCTTTCTCCTCTATCTATCATCTATCTAATGTGGTGCTGAGGAGTGAACCCAGTGCAAGTGCTCTACTACTGAGCTACAACCTAGTCCTTTTTTTTTTTTTTCTTTTTGAAATGCAGTCTTACCATGTTGTTTAGGTTGGCCTCTTAACTGGGCTCAAGTATCACTCCTGTGTCAGCTTCTCCAGTATGTGGACTACAGGCACCTGCAAGTGTGCCCAGCCTCTGCCTCATTTCACCACTGATAAAGTTACTGTTTTTCTCCTTATAATTAATAGATACTTTGGGGGAGATTCTTTGAAACTGTGCAGCTGTCTTTTTCTCAAACTTGTGTCCACTGATTTCATCAGTCTTTGGTTGACATTACTTGCAGTGATTAAACCCTAAGTGATGTTTGTCTAATTTTGTTTTTCTCATTGTCTTCTATGTTTATTAGTTGGAATTCATCTAAAGGAAAAACTGTCCTGCTGGAAGTGATATCATGCACCTATTACTTGGAGGTCAGGACAGGAGGGTCTCTTGAGCCCAGAAGTTCAAGGCCAGACTGGGCTAGGTACTAAGACTCTGCGTCTTTAAAAAAAAAAAAAAAAAAGGAAAGAAAAAGATAAAGGAAGAGCTGTCTCTTTTCTCCATTTATTTATTTAGTAATTTTTAAATCAGTATTGAATTATTCTGTGGTTTATGTTCTAATATTATCACTATTTTGTTGTGGAAATTATTTCAGGTTTGGCTTTTAGTTAGCTGTTTGTCCTTTTCTTTTTTCTTTTTTGTGTGGTACTAGGTATTTAACCCAGGGGTTCTCTACCACTGAATTACATCCATAGCCTTTTAAAATTTTTGTTTTGAGACAGGGTCTTACTAAGTTATTAGGGCTATCCTCAAACTTGTGATCCTCCTGCCTCAGCCTCCCCAAGTTGCTGGAATTCCAGGTGTATGCTCCTGTGCCTGGTGCTGTTTGTCCTTTCAATGTGTCCCCATTTTCCTTTCCATAGGAAAACCCTTTTTTTGTATTTTGTTGTTGGTACTAAAGATTTAACCCATGGCTCCTTTACCCCTGAGCTATATCCCTAGTCCTTTTTATTTTTTTATTTTGAGAGAGGGTCTTGCTGAGTGACTTGAGTCTGGTTAAGCGTCTGAGGCTGGTCTCCAATTTACAATCCTCCTTCCTGAGCTTCCCAAGTTGCTGGGATTTCAGGCATGCACTACCACATGCAGCTAGCAAACCACTTATTTTCTGGCATCTTAAGATATTTTAGGTTCAACTTGTGTTTTTTCCTGCCCCAGTTTTGGAATTGCTCACTTTTCCAAGGTGCTCGGTTTTCTTTTTTTTTTTTTTTTTTTTTTTTGGTTTTTTTTTGCACAGGATTGATCCCGAATGCTCTTTACCAATGAGATTAATCCACAGTACTGTGGATTGAACCCAGGTGCTCTCTACCACTGAGATCCATCCTCATCTGCAGGCCTTTTTCTTTTTTTGTTTGAAGATAGAGTCTTGCCAAGTTGTTAAGAATCTAAGTAACTGAGGCTGGCTTTGAACTTTAAATCCTGCCTCAGCCTTCCCAGGTGATGTACCCCTGGGATTATAGGTGTACATCACTGAGCCTGGCTTCTTGTTTCTTTAATTGGAGAATATTATGTAGAGAATAAGGTCTGGATTTTGTGTGCTTATTGCTACTGGGTATCTGTTACTCTTGGCCCTTCTAATGGACAGAGTTAGAAATATATCTATATTAATCCATGCATACACAAACATCTGTGTCTATTTCTTTATCTTTTTCTGTGTGTGCATATGCAGGCATGCATTAGAAACCATGATTTCAAGTAGGGCATGGTGGCACATCCATGTAGTCCCAACTACCTGGGTGGCTGAGTCAGAAGAATCAGAAGTTGGAGACTAGTATAGGAAACTTAGCCAGACTTTCTCAAAATAAAGTAAAAAAGGACTTGGGAGGTAGTTCAGTGGTAGAGCACTTGCCTAGCATATATAAGGCCTTAGGTTCAATCCCCAGTACAGCAATAAATGAATGAATGAATGAATAAATAAATAAAAGAACAAGGATTAGGGATGTAGTTCAGTGCTTACCTAGTATGTTTTAAACCCTCAGTTCAATCTCCAGTACCACAAAACAAAAACCCATGAGTTCATCCTAATACCTTTGATTCCAGTCCAGTACCACAGGATTTATGCTGGTTTCTCCCTTCAATTAGTAGCTGCTTTTTTTTTTTTTTTTTTTTTTAGTTGTAGATGGACATAATACCTTTATTTGATTTTTATGTGGTGCTGAGGGTCGAACTCAATGACTGACATGTGTTAGGCAAGCACTCTATCACTGAGCTACAACCCCAGCCCAAGCTGCTATTTTTTTTGACAGTGGGAAATAGAAGATACTTTTCTGATAATCACAGTAATGATGTAAGTAGCAGAAAGTTACCAAAGTCATGAGTTATACGACACAACAGGAAAAACTTCCAATTAGTCCTGAACCTTAAAAAATTTTAAGCTCATAGCCGGGCACGGTGGCGCATGCCTATAATCCCAGCGACTCGGGAGGCTGAGGCAGGAGGATTGTGAGTTCAAAGCCAGCCTCAGCAACTT